>JAYKAV010003488.1:5448785-5551407 GCA_035582835.1 Phoebastria nigripes | reverse complement strand
GCATCACATACAGTAAATTATTACCCCATAAGTAGTATTACACATTATTTCTGTTAAAGGGTTCTTTCAAACATCACAGAGAGAAGGGAAAGGGGGGGGGGGGGGGGGAAGTGATATGCTGCATTGTCCAAAACTAAATTGGAAAATGACAGATACAGTTTATCACCTAGTAATCTATAGGAAAGCAAGCACTCCACTCTCTCGTATATAAGTAATATATTGAAAGGCATAAAAAGAGAGAGGCACACAAATCATTTACAAATCAGACTTTAAAGTAATGTTCTTTCCAAGGGGCTAGATACTCTTTCAAGAATAAGTAAGATAACAAAGTCTTCTCTGCCCAAAATGAACGTTATAAGAAAGGTATGATACGTTGGACCAGATTTCTCCTCTGGCGAAGTCAATGAAGTTAGAGTCAAAGCTAATAGGGGCAATTACAAAAAGCTAGATTTATTCCTCTAAATGCAATAGAATATTTCACAGCCAGTGCAAACCACTATACCTTCTCTGAAACCAAGGTATATTGACTTACTCCAGTGTGAATTTAGCTCTGTTTCCATTTTAGTTACCAGATGAAAATCTAAAATCAGAGCAGTAGATAGTATAAAGAACATTATTATGAGTAGGTCAATTAAAATAGGGTCTCATATTCCAAATATAACCCTTGAAGCCACACACGTGCTGCACCATTCCAAGTAGTACGTAAGAAGAAAGCTAACTAAAACATCTACCAAAAGATCTCAAGTTTTTTTCCATAGCTGACAGAGTAAATTAGTTCTTTAGGCTGCCATTCTTTCCTTTCCATCTGGAACCAACCTAGGTCCTATTTCCTGGGACAATTTCATAGACTAGTTATCATCGCTTAGACCTGCTAGCAATAATCGTTGCTGTGACAGGCTTCTTGTGCGGTAGCCATAACACGTCCACCCAAACCAAGGAGCCATTTCAGTTTCTGTGGTATCAGATACAAAATGAAAATCACTCCTCACAACATAATTTAGGTTGCGCTCTCTCCAAGGATCTTGTAAAGCCACTGCACAGTGACTCTTCCTCCTCAGGACTAATCCAGGTGATCCCCATCCCACAGCAGTGATCGACRAGGTGCCGGGTGGCACTCAATAACCTTTATCACACCCGCCAAACCCTAGCGCCGAGAGTGAATGGTTTGTTTATGGGTGGTGCTGGTGACAGGCACACCAACAAGTCCCCTCATTCAGTCTAACGGGGTGAATTGAAAGATTAGTCTGTCATGCCGGCATGAGGCCTCATTTTTCTTCTGTGCTACATAGGTCGCCCCCTTCCTGCAGCCTGTATTTGATTGTGATTAATTTGTCAAGGCTAGCTGTAGCATGGAAATGAAGAAATGGATTGCCAATTACAGTTAGTCTTCTCACAGAATACCCCTCGAACCAGTGCTATTCCGCAGTAGTGACAGCTCAGAAATAAACTGAATTTAGCTCTATTGAGCAGAAACCTGACCCAAAGCGTATTTTAAAGCAGAAGGTGACTTTTCCCACCCCCCCTCTAACCAGCTCTTCAGTAAATGGTTGACTTCACTCCTGCCTGCCTGGCAGGTACACAAAAAAGCCATCCACGTTTATTTTTGTAGTCACCTTGTTAAGACGTACTGAACTTCTGACTTAACACTCTTCAACAAGGTGCACATTTGTTTCTGAACATCTCACCCTGAGTAAGCCTGAATTTAATATGTATACCATTACCGCTAAATAAACAAAACCAGCAACGATTCTGGTCTGTACAGAAGCTCTTAAAAGCATTCAAACTTTCTCCTGAACAGTATTCACAGAAAGGTAAATTTTGACTCTTGCTGCGTTTCCTCTGCAGTAAACCTCACAAGCTGTTTAATATTTCATCGATATAAACAACTAGCCTAAATTGAATAATCGGATTCTGATAGATTAATGAAATAGGAAACAATTCCACAATGACCTGATTTTTTATTAATAATTATTAATACGGTATTTGAGAAATAATGCCTCAGTCCCAACAATGCACGCATGCAGTTCGTTTTATGCACCAATACAACCACCAGCAAATTACTCAAGTTGCATAAACTCAAAGTACGTGTACAAATCTAACTTTCTATTACCTTAGAAATTCAGTTTAAAAAAAAAAAAAAAAAATCCCTTTCCCTCAAGAAAATTCAGACCACTATAATAGATGCTTCCTTCCATTGTTGTAATTCATTGCATTTTATACTATTGTCTTGGGTATCACATCTTCAGACAGAAGAAAGGTGACTGTGTTTCCAACAGTCAGCGGCACACAATGGCTTTAAACACGTTTTGAAGACAAAAAGGCACAACTCTCTTCAGGGCCCAAGGTGGCCTTCCATTAACACAACCACTGCCAAGATCTGCGGTGTGCAGAACTGCAGAATACATCTTATAAACAGGATCCTGGCTTAGAAACAGGATTAGTCATTCATTACACTAAATCATCCRACTTTGCTATTCTTCTTCTGCCTCAGCGGCAGTTGCCCTTTCCAATGATATATGGTAGCATTCCTATCTAACAAAGATGCAGAAAAAAGGACAACACAGCGAACGACTCTTGGAGACAGAGACACCTTTAAATTGTCTTTCAGGTACTTTGATGAGACTCAGAATAGCAAGTCTATTCTGTTGATCTTTTCTTTTGTTTCAGGAGAAATAGAAAGTATGTGCCCTAACAGCAATATATTTTTTACCTTTCACAGGCCACCTAAAAGCCCCAACATTCTCACGCATACTTCTTCCACACTTCTTGAAGCAACCTTCAGGCACCAAACACATAAATGAGACACTATCTCCATAACGTAGAGTCAATTTATATATATTGTGACTTTCTGTATTTGTACTGGAGTAGTGTTTAGGGTCTCCAACACTGACTAGGCCCATTATGATACAGGTATTGTATAAATACACAGTAAGAGACTATGTCTGCTATGGAGAACAAAAAATAGGACAAATAAGGGGCAGCTCCACAATACTCTGTGGCCAGACCTGGCTAGACCTATCACTAGAAATGCACTAGAAATAAGGAAAGAATGAGAAAGAGGAGCTGTTTTCCTAAGGCATTTACTATCTAATGCAGTCACAGAAGTTCAAGACGACACAGTTAATACCTTTGCCGTAAAACTAATTGATATACGTCACACCACTAATGTTATTCCTAGTCAACTTTAGTGTTTCAGGGCTTTTAACAGCTACTTAAGGACACACAAGCACAGACTAGTATGACTATTCTGTTCTCACAGAGTAAGTTTTAAGCTGTGAGTGGGATTCAATATTAACTGAATACACTTAAGAGTTTTCATTTGTAAACGTCAGATAAAACAATTGTACAGTATTAAAATGATTGTGGGTGATGATCTAGGACTTAGATCCCTAAGGCACTTTTTAGATCTTTTTCTAGCTGCTGAAGTATAGAGAATTTGTGTTGTATAACTAAGATTACATACAAGACTATGCCACAGCGCACAGGTAAATGAAATCACCACTAATACGACACACGAGCTCTAGTGCAAGTTTTCAAACCCAGGAGTAGTTTTACAGCTGTCAAGATGACACCTATTCTTCTTTAACTAGATTAATTTTATATTAAGTTCCTCCTTTCAAGGAAGCTCAGTTGCATCATGAAATGTGACTGAAACCATTAAAMTAGCTGCCTGTCTTTTTACAATGCGTTTAAAACTCAGAGGTAACATACTACATATACAACATTTTCTGCAGAAATGTGGAAAGCATGAAAAAGATGTTCTCATAATTACTAAGTTGTCACACTACATTTAATCACGAATATGGTTAAAAGACACCCACAAGAATACAGTGTTCTCCTCTTGCAAAGACAACCTGCTTTGCTATAGCACCTGATGAGATCTCACCAAGGAACCTGAAGTAATGGTGCAATTCCCTGATAAGAATCTTACTTGCCAATGAAGAAAACATCTAAGCAGCTTGGAATCACAGAAAAACCCAGGTTGGAAGGGCCACGGCACCTCTGGAGGTCATCTGGTCCAACCTTCTGCTCAAAGCAGGAACAATTTCAAACTTGGATGAGGTTACTCAGGGCCTCAGAGAACCCATCTTTGTCTTTGCTTCTGAATGCTGACTTCTCAAGATGAAAAATAAATGCAGAGAAGTAGTCATGAATAGCAATATACACACTTAACTGGTTGATTTAATTATCTGATTTAATTATCTGAATAGGTATCCAAATGATTATACTAGTTGATAGTAGCCTCTTAACTCTTCAAGACAGTAATTTTTAAGTTGTCTTGGGCCAGTTCATTCCTTTATATACATTTAAAGCTAAATAAAGTGAAACTGCATAACTTTGAACTTGGGCATCCTTCTACTGCTGGATTCTTCCACCATGCTGCAGTATGTTCCACTCATGCCAATGCAAACGGTGGAATTCACTAACAGATTGGGCTCCAAGTTTAGTTTTAGAGACATGCTCTTTTCTGGGGGAAGGGGCAAGATTACATCAAAGRAAAATTTTGGATAGCGATAATTGGGCCTTTTACCAAAAAGTAATTTATACTTCATGTATCATGTTAATTCAATGTCTCCAGGACACGGTCCATATATCTCTATTTTCTTTCTTAAATTCATTTCTTAACAAATAAGCTTCAAAGAGCTTTAGCTTTTCCTGATTGTAAAGCCACAGAACAAACACATAAGATTATCTTGTTGACATCAGCCAGGAAAATTTACAAAAGGGAATTAAGTGATAACTGTTGGTACATAGCAATACAGAATTTTAACTTTCATCATGGTAATTGAGACTTTCTTAATTCTTTGAATGGAAAACCACAAATACCAAAACATTATATCTGACCAGCTGAAGCCCTGTTTGTGATATCAGCAATATGTTTTCTGAATACCAGAGATCTTTTCCAACTCTTTTATGCTTTGCAGAATACTCTGCCTGGAGAAGAGAAAAAAAAAAAAAAAAATACAAAAAGCAAAAGGAAAAAGGGGAAAAGCGCCCAAAGTGCAATGTGTTTTTGATGCCTCTGGAGATGTTACTGGCTTTTYTTCAACAGTCTGCAGATATCTATATAGCTCATTGCAAAAGCAACTAGACATGAGCCACGCTAGGAGCTTCAAGATGTAAGCCGCTATGAAATAAGAGCAAGAGAGCACACAAACAATTGCTTCTTGCAGAGTAGAACCAAGACAGTGAGGTTAAAGAGTGTGGGCAGAAGTTGCAAGACTGAAGAGGGCAATTAATATATGCAAATATAAACTCAGAGCAGTGAGCCTAACAAAGGAGCCAGGCTTTCCAAACTTTACAAAGCCTTAAGKTCTTCATGCTTCTGCCGATTTTAAAAGAAAAAAGTAACTACGTAGACTCTCTATCTCTTCCTAAAAAGAAAAGGGAAAAGACAAAAAGCGAGGCCATGAGGCAACTGAGTATTCAGTGTTCAACAGTCTAAACTTTTGAAGGTAATTTTTTAAGGACGGTCACTAAATGCCATTTTAATGAAGGACAGGATTTGTCCTCTAGTGTTCAGGGGAAATGCTGTAAGTTGGACCAGTCAGCAAGAACTTCAGAATAGATAAAATTCTAGATAGTCTAACTACAACATCCATAAAATGCCAATTTCCACTGAAAGAGARAGCTTATTAAGTCTCTCATCTGGAATCAAGTTTGAGCTTCTCCTTGCTAAATATGTCATACGAATGGTAATTTTAGACTGTTGAGAGCTCATCGATTTACACTTTCCAGTAATAATTTTTTTAGCATTTAAAATATGGGAAGAGACCAATTACTATCATGGACACTACATTGTCTGAAATAAGAACACTGTTAAATAATGCATGCAACAAATTTTTATACAAGTAGTAATTAGATTTCTAGGATTACTTGAATATTATAATAGTCATTTCATAGCTGTTACTATTATTAATTTTAATAATAATCTCAGTTAACTGGTGATCAGTCCCAAAAGAAGCATCAAAAAATGAGTTATCATAGATCTTCATTTTCACTAAAATATTACATCACACAAATTATGGAGTAAATAACAAAATGCAATTAACTTCCCAATGAGTTACAAAAAATGACTGTTAAAACCACACAGTAGTGTCAAAAAAGTTGATGCAGTCYGAGTTGAGGGATGAGAAGCTGCTGATCAGGTTGAAAAATTGGCTTAGTTAAGAGACAATCTTCTTAATGGGAACTTTCCTTACGTGACCTACTGGATTTCATTTTCTTCCCCCACCCCCCGTCACAGAGAATTTATATGATAATATCCCTTTTCCTAGGTCACCATAATTGACATCACAATATTCAAATGCTGATGATCACGTACAGCATCAGGCCATTGTGATGGTTACAGGGATTCAAAGCACCAGACTGGAGATAAATACAAGCCTGCTTCATGGTTACTTATTATACATTTGTGTACAGTGGCTCTGAAAAATTTGCAGCTAACTCCTTCCTTGGAAAGATGACAGTGCAACCCTTATTAGAATTGCTCATTAAAGAAATATGTATCTTAGGAATGAAACGCCAACAGAAAATGAGAAGAAACAGATGGGAAAGATGGAAATAGATTGCCTCAACCTTTAGCCCTGTGTCAGGAATTTATTCTGCCTTTGAAAACATATGGTTTAGTCTTCCGACTCAGATTTTCAGAGGGCTTTTATAATCCTTCAGTAGCGCACCTGTCGGTTAATCCCTTGTTATAATCTATCTTGGATCACCTCATGGGGAGAAGAGCTGATGGATACGCTCCCAGCCCTCTGTGGATGGGCAGGATGAATCCCTTCTTTGGATACTGAGGAGAATGCACTGGAGGTCAGGACAGCTGTGACACGAGCTGGCACTAGACCAAGGGACCTCTCTCCCCAGATAAAGACAGAACAGAGCAGAGGATCTGCGATACCTCCCTGCATCCTGCCTTGAGGACATATTATATGCTTCTATTTCCTATACACACTGCATACATTTTTTTTTTTCCCTTTTCTTTCTTTCCTTGCATTCTAAGCTTGCTTTTCAGAATCTCCTTCAGCAACACATAATAAATCTAACTTTGCAATGTTTTGCCATGACCAGGCCAAAAGCTACAAGTAAGCATAAGTGGCCTGATTCTAAAAGAAACAAGTCTTACTCCAATGTAATAAAGGTGTTTAAAATGTGGTGAACCTGCGCGTTTCCACTTCCTAAATCACCGCAGACATTCTGCACTTTCATGGCTTTTGGTCTTTTTCTTTCCCTTTCTCTCTCTCTCTCTCTCTGTGTGTTTTTAAAAGAAATGCAAATATACATTCATAACAAAACCTAAGAGCTGCCATTATCTTTTTTCTCAGAAAGGATAGATGATATCATTTTAGTGACAGTCAAGCTAAGGTAAAATATACAGCTACACTGATGCAGAGACAAAAAGAAATACCAACTGGAGATTTCTCTAAAACTTTTATCTTTCCCCCCCTCTTTCCTTTTTTTTTTTTTTCCCCTCCCTTAAGTTTAAAATAACATTTAAATACTTGCTTATGTTGCCGGAGAGCAGCTTATGTTGCCAACATAAGTATCTAGGAACAGAAGCCAAAGCCTGTATTACTGTAAAATAACAGTAAGAAGGTAACAAATAGGTGTGCATAGACCGTAACATCTTCAACTCCTTCCATATGTAGTCCACCCCATAATTATCTCTCAACAGAGTATTGCGACAAACATGAAAATTCCTGTCTTCTCATATCCATCTGCAGAGCCTTGTTTTAATTTTGCAGCTCGTAAGGTTTGTAGCACCATATCAGACGTCCTTGTTCACTTTGCAGGCTGCAAACACCAGAATTTGTGGATAGCTTCTTAAAGACATGATAATGAGGTGCTCTTCCATAAAATCTACTAAAGAAAGTCGCTTTTTTCCACCCCCCCTTCTGGCAGTACCTCAGACATAACAAGATGGTAATTATGGGGAAAGTGGATGTGTAAATGGTGATTCACTGTGTATAAGGTGAAAATCTGACACACTACAGCCTAAAATAACACTTTTTACCCTCTGGACTACAGATTTGTCTGTAGATTTATTTTTATCACTTTTTTTTTTTTTTTTTTTAAACAGATAGTAAAATTGCTTTGAAAAAGGGAAAAGAGACAAAATGTAAGAAAATCCCTAAAAATCTAGCTGGCCTACAGAAAAGCTGCGATAAGGTTAAGATTGCACTCTCGCTCGTGTTTGAATATTATTGAACGGCTGCTGAGGATCTGTCGCTTGATACTCCAGTACCTCCCTAACGATATGGGAGTGACGCAAGTCCTCTGTACTCCCTCCTGAACCAGTTTTGTTTATGAAACTTCATGCTCTTGATATAAAGGAAAGCATTTATTGCAACAGAAGAGAGTAACCCAGGGATCCATGGGGATATTAGTCTTCGCTACCTTAGCTGTCTTAGACTGATTATCACTTTATGAGCATATTAGAGGGGACAGGGATCTCTTAGGAAAAGAAAACGCCTCTTTTTTCCCCAAAGTGCCTGTGGGTAGACCCTTACTTGTTTTGCAGTCCTTACAAACATTCAGCATTGGTTGCTTTCTACTTCATTTTTTAAAGATTTAATCCCTCATTTGAAGCTATCAGACTTCTAAAACAAAGATCCCTCCTGCGTGAATTTGTTGCCAGCGCTCTTTAAATAGGAGCACATTAAAATCAAAGTTTTGACTCCTGGCACAGTGCCTTAATGGCAAATAGCCTTCTCAGGGCTTTAACTTGTTCAAGCTGGAACATCCACACTGCTATGGGTGGAGATGGAGCATCAGGAAAGCGTTTGGGGAGGAAAGGCAGACCTTTCCTCTGTCCAACACCCTTCTCATGAAAAGCAATCCGCCCTTAGCCAAAACCTCAGAAAGAGGCTCGCTCGCTTGCTTGTTTCTTCCCAGTTTCCTTTTTATGGGAGAAAAGGAGTGCTCTGCAGTGATGCAAACAGGAAAGGATTGCTCTCCAGAGAAGTGTCACTACTCTCTCCTAATAATAATAGAAAAGGCAAGCAATCTAAGCATTGACAAGAATTTGGAGCAGAACGCAATCCAGATTCTTAAATTGGATACACTCAGTTGATCCCTTGCAAATTTGTCCACTTCCATTTGGAGGTGAAACTCAATTCTCAGCCAAGGGTTTTCTGAAGGGACAGCGTTTGTTCGTATGGATCCGAGGTGAGAAATCAAGGCTGTATGTTACTTCAGCAACACTTTATTGGGATAGTCCAGTGTTAACTGCACAATACATAAAGCAATACGCATCAGCTAGGCCACCAGGAATGAAGTTGATCCACTTGCCTGTCTAGACGCTGACTTTAGATAAAGGAACGTGCATGTATAGAGGGGAAAAACCCAACAAAACCAGAAAGATGAAAGCATAGCTTTGCGTGTTTTGGGTGTACTTTGCACCTCAAACACATCACACAGCATAATTTTAGCACTGCAACTGCTATCAAACATTCTTGAAAATATTGACACCTGAAGCCTGATGCAGGGTTGCCTGTTTAATTAGTACTCTCAGGCAGTACATCTGAGAGTCTGGAAAGAAAGTTTTTTTTTCACTGAGGAATAGAAAGGATTTCTTAAAATGTAAACAGTAAAATCAATTAGAAATTGAATTCCCAAAACAAACAAAAAAAGCAGCCTCAGAAAAACAGAGTATTTTAGCAGAAATGTGTCTTAATTCATTTCTAAAGGTGAAAACAGCAAACAGTTACTGAAAAAGCATCTGCCACGCTATGTAATGTTTCAGTAACACCACAGCTTTCCAGTTAAAATCGATGCTAACTTCAAGAAAAGCATCCATTACACCTCAGGAAAAGAAAACTCAAGATTCCTACCAGACACCCTTTCCAACTTCCTCTACTGACTTCAGGGAACCATATTCCTCACCTGCTGAGACCTTTTGTATTAACTAGGCCAATTCTAAAATAAAATCAACTACTATTATTTGTACATTCCACTTACTAGTAATTTCCATATATTTACACCATATGTCTTGCCTGGTTTTGTAAACTAGTAACAAAAATGTGTCTATGTTAAAGACACAGACATAAAGATTTAAGCCAAAGAGTCAAGAACTAAAATGCAGAGCTCCCTGAAAGTTCAAGAGGGGGACCTGAGCTGAGGACCAAGGCASAGCTTTATCTGAAACCAGATTCATATTCTTCTAGTGTTTGTGGAAATGGCATCTGCATGTTCTTCTGCAATAATGAAAGTGCAGTTCAAGTAGAAAAGGATACAGCACCCAAAGCAATTTAGATTCTACCTTCTGAAGCCTAATTCAGATTTATGATCAAACAATCAATTTTAAGTAAGAGGTCCCTAAAAAAGAAGAAACCACCCTAAATATTCCTGTCACTTTTTTTCCCCTGCATCTACAGTATCTGATTAGTCAAAACACAAATTATTTTATCTAAAAATTAGTATATGTTATTTTCACACAGCAGCAGCTATGTCATACTATGGTGGTATGTGATGACTGCATTTTTTTATTTATTGCTGCTTAGCGTGTTTCTGTAAAACCCTTGAATTGTACAAGTAATCCCACCTACTATCATTTACTGAACCTAAATGAAAGAAAAATTAGCCTACGTTATTTTTAAATGAAAAAATATTTGTCCCCTTGTAAATTTGCATGTCCTCTCAAATTTCTCCACTTTTTTTTCCAAATAGCTTGTATTTTTCCTCCTTCAAATATCATGCCCCTTCTTCCACAATGTCAACGAAAAAGCAGCTGACTATTAGTGATGGATTGCCTTAAGATTACAACAAAGCAAGTGATGAACTTTTAGAATAACCCTTTCCCTCCAGCTCTTCAGGCGGTATTAATTTGCATGTAAATTAATAAACTAAAAATGTGGAAGCACAACTCAAGGGAGCTAAGACAATTTCATATTATTCTAGCAAGTTTGCTTGAGGAAAACATTTTTTTTCCCCAGTCTTGGGCATTGAGGAGTCTTGCTTGCTTGCCTTCTGGATAGAAGATTTTGCCAAAACCCTATTTTTCCCTGTTGAAGCCACAGCAGTGTGTTTAAGAATTACCGGAGCTGCAGAAGCGTGATCACAGTTGTGGGCTTTGGCTCCCAGGCTAAGGGTTGCGCTAAGGGCTGCACAACAATATCCCGCTTATCAGCACATTAGTATTCAGTCACAGTCAAAGGCTTTGGGTCTCTTATTTAACGCAGTATAAATAGGTTTGCAAGCCAAAATGACTGACAAGACATCTGGTAAGAAACATCACTGTTTAAAATAGTAATAATAGGAAAAACTGAGTAAGCAATAAGTGACATCTAAAGTCTTACTTACCATAAATTCCTGTTGAAATACAGGGAAATGCCTGTAAAACAAATGAAAGAAAAAAAAAAATCAGTGGGATTTCTGTGTGCCGAACTTTTTATCAAAACCAAGGGTATTTTTAAATGCCTGTTTTTCAACACCCAGAGATTACATGTTGTAGCCTTCACTATTACAGCATTCAATTCACAGGCATTTTCATGTCACTATATGGAACATATTTCTATTTGTTTTCCTTGCTGCCAYGTTAATAAAGCTGCATTCTTTTTCTCATCTTGAGCTATGAGCAACATTTGAACCCAGAATCATTATTAAAACTGCCTTTGAGCTAAAAATTAACGCCATAAGCTAGTACGGTAGGAAAAAAAGTCATATTCTCTGGGTAGAGTTAGACAACGTTTCTTCAGCAGTAAAATAAGCTCGGCCAGCTTAAACCCTGCCCTCCCCTGCCTCTTTGTCATGCCCTTGTTCACTATAACCTCCTTTTTTGTTTCAGAGCCTTTAATTTTTAACCCCAGTTCTTTCAGACATGTGGTTTGCAGTGACCCAACACAGCTGTACTGGTACAAGTCAAAAGCTTGCAAACTGGTGCACAGGGAAAGGAGCTAGAAGGGGCTGGGTGAAAATAAAGGGTACATTTTTGGGTCAGCTTGGAAACCAAAGAAAATGCATTATGCAAAAAAAGATGGTTGTATACACCGTGCCAGCAAGAACGACAATTTACGTTTCTCCTAGCTGTATGTGTTGTCTAGAGATTTGCATTTCYGTGAGCCAGAGTCAGTTTTCCACCAGGAGAAACCAAAGCCGTACGTGGTTTCACAAGAGAGACAATTTTCTTTGTGTGCAGTTGATATGTGATATCACCTTTGCCTCTCACCTCTGGACTGACAGGGAACACAGCTCAAAGGTACAAGAGCACCTGGGACCAAAGTCTCAAATATCCACCCTCAGGCTCCCTCCAGATCCCCTGGCGATGAGTCATCATACAAAAGAAAGGAATTCTTCTTTACTTAATCACACAGGAAAACATTATTCAAAGCTAATGCTTGCTTTATATTTAACCAGGGAATTAATTAGGGAATGGTGATTAAGAAAGGAGAGGTCTAATGGAAAGAATACATCCTCCCCTCCCCTCTGAAAATACTTAAGTAAAATAAAGTGGGGGAGAATTATAGTCTCGTTCCTTCTCACAAGCACTACAACTTACATCCTGAAAAATACTTAGCTTTGTAGTTTGTACCCAATAAATCACAATGAATCAGCTCTTTAAGGAAACGAGGAATGGAGTAGGAGGGGGAGAAAAAAAAAAAAAAAACACCAAAAAACCACAACACCAACCAAAAAAACCCCACACATGGTTACAGAGCTCAGGCTGAGGTGGCAACAGATGCTCCAGCAATAAGAGAGAGGCATAAAGGATGATTTTGTCCAGTTTAGCAACAGATTTTTAAAATTTACCACTGCTGAAGTTTCACATGTTAAGAGATAATTGCTCCCCACAAGTATTTTGTTTTCAATTTTTTTCCACAAGTCAAGTAACAGCATGTGCTTTAGATACTCTTATCGGCCACAGGGAACACGTAACAGAGTATTCAGGTTCCTTCTTTTACTAGCCCCGCAACTCTGGGCAAGCGGAAACAATCCTCCAGCACCACCGATGACTTCAGATCCTCACAGGGGTGGCAAAGCCACCCAGCTGGGGAATCGCAGGCCCCCAGGCACCGAAAGGAGCCCCGTGCGCCAGCTCCCCCTGTGTCGCCGCAGACTTATCACCTGCGCACAGCAAAAGGTATCTGGCTGATACGGCGTCCAAGCGAGATGCATCTACTTAAAGCCCTGATGGTGATCTTGAAGGGATTTGCAAACCAACCACTGCACTACGGGACAGGCTCAGCGCACCCCATCAAGATTGCACACCGCAGCGGTGCTTACTGGGGCCACCGGAGCCGGGTGCCTGAAGGGAAGCCTGCAGGCTCCAGGAGACTGGGCTTCCTTTTCAGCTTTGCTCAGAGAAGAGAAGATTAGACAACTGCATTTTCAGCATTGCACGGCAGACGCTTGTGGCATTTGTTGATCTTCATTCACAGAATACACTGCTCTGAGGCTGTTTAGCAAGCTTTAAGCTAGCAATTTGTGTGTTGTGCCTGTTTCTTAATACCTACTTTAAAATTACTGCGTAGACACGTCATAATCATTACCTTGCTTTCAGTTTCTGTCGTGCACCTGAAACATAYCTCAATGGAGCTACAAGAGTGTGTAAAATCCCATCAAGCTCCTTTCGAATACCGGTCTGTGCCATAATTTAGATGAGCTCTGCCCTCTCCCTCATTCAGAGATGATCACAGCGTATAACCAGCAGATGTAATTTCGTAAAATGTGACAGTGCTTTTATTCATTCAAGAAAGGCTTGTGCCCGAGATCACATATCAACTGTGTTTCCTCTTGGCTCCTACGGAGACAATTTAGCCTAGATGCCAGGTTGAAATAACTGGCAGAGCAGTAATGGGGAACTCACAGCATGGATATCAACAGACTACAATATTTGGCTTATGGACAAAAGATGTTAAGGTTTCTAACCTTTTCTGTGCATAATAATATCTTAATTATATATTTGATTTCAATAAAAAATTCAATTTCACAGTAGGAAACATTCATTCCTATTTCCACAATAAAACGTTTCTCATCTTAATTTGTTGCCGGTAACTGCTATTTATTGGCTAACCTTTAATTTCTTTGCTACTGAAATAGCGTGTTTGCTCTACTTTGGGGCTAATAAGAAATGCTACCCTGACAGCACTCAAAACAGATACAACTCTGGAGTACAACACAAGTAATAAGGCTGCTGCCATCATCAAGAGAAAGGGGCTAAATTAAATCAGCTGTGTGAATACTGTAAGACTGAAATTGATTTAATTCCTGTAGGAGAGGATGTGGGCGCTCAGCCTCTGGTGCTTTTTAATCTAATGTTTCTTTGCTAAGGCTACAGCAGCAGTGCTAATTAGGATGAAATGTAATGCAGTTTCACGAGAAAAATTTACAATAGTCACCATGCAGAGGCCAAGTTGGACTCTAAGACATTTCAATAAGAGGGACCTGCGTATTTAAATACTTAAGCGTTTGTCTGCAACAAGGGGTTCTAGTTCACACTGAGCTGCAATGTATTAACTGTTATACATTAGATGAATACAATTGCTATGTCTACATGACCAGATGCCTCCTACTGCAGTCCTAATAATTGCTACCACAGAGCAAGGACTCTCTTCAAATTAAGTGTTCGGCATCCTGCACCGGCATCCCAGTGTCATTTCTGCCACATACAAGCCACATACAAGGTAAGCACTTTTCTTCCAGCACATAATACTGCAGACAAAGATAACATTAAACACAAATTGAGCTTTCTCTGATTTCACTGCATCACCTCGCGAAGAGGACTATCTAATACTCAAGTTTGAGAGCCATTCCCTTCATGCAACTTTCATTACTGAACCTTCACAAAGAACTCATGAACTTTTWAAAAAGTCTTTATTTTTACTAAACTTGCAAGTAGAAGCTCCTGAGCTGTCTGCCTTTATCCCCTTGACATTGCTAGGAGTTACCCATTCACAGCCCCTCTTTCTGACCTTCTCCCTCTTATTTGCCAGCAAGTGAGAAGTTGCCCTGGATCTTGGCTTTGAGCACTGCACCAGCACAACCGTATTTTCCACAGCGGCCAAGAAAATGATATGCTGTTATTTCTCTTTTGCCTGGTTTTTATGGACCAAAAGTAATTAACTTGCCTTCCACTTTGAAAGACTATCCCTACAGCACCTTAGCAGCATTAATAAATTGCAGAAGCACTAACACCCAGACCAAAGAAAGACCCGAAGCTCCAAATACTTAAGTGCCAAAACACTCTCCCTGTCAGATATGCAGGAACTTGAACCCTTGCTTCAACTGGAGAAGAATGCCCCAGTCCTGCCACTCAGAGGACCCGACGCAAAACTCGGCCAAACTGTGCTCTGTTATAGGTGCCTCAGTTTATTATTTTTAGAGTTGGACCCAAGTTTTTGTCTTTCAGCTTCCTTCACTTATACCAAAATATTACGTAAGATGAGTTCCTCTGTGCAGTAGGCATTGTTGTCTTACAAGTAGTATAGTGAGCACCTTTGCTAGATTGTTTGTCTTACAGTTGGCGATTGCCTCATGAACTGAAGTGGCAGGTGAGCGGGCAGAGAGAAAATTGCTAGTTCAAGAGCAGCCCTGACAACACTGCTCTGCTCTGATTCACTAGGGCRAATGCTAGAGGGACTCTGCAGAGGTAAAGCAGAGGGTTATAAGGTAAAGCTGCCTATGCTAGAACAAGCTCTGCTTGCATAGAGTTAAAGTACTAATATGGGCCTTTTCACACCTTAAGTTCCCACGTGTGTTTTCAAAAAGTTCACTGTAATGTAAATATATATTTGTAATAAGTTTGTAGAACATCACAGATTAATAACGTTCTGTTTCCTTGGCACTTTACTACCTCTATGACTTGTCATGTCCACCTTAAAAAAAAAAAGTATTTACTGCCTAAAGCCTATGCTTTCTGCCAAAAAACCCCCCCAAAAAACCCAAAACMAAMAAAAAAAAAACCCCAAACCCACACATGTTTAGATAGCACGCTATGAAAATCTTTTAASACACAACACCAAAAAGCTGTAACACATACATCGTGGCATTACGAAGTGCTGTTATCAGGAYTGTGGCACAGTGCTATGAAAGCTAAGTATCAGCTAAACCACAAAGTAAACGAATTTAAATGGTATCAATTGTTTGTATAATGAATAATTTATTTTCACGACAAGATTTTATGATTTGCATCTAGTAGGTGGCAAAGAGGTGTGGTGGGGAATATAGCGGTGTACGTTCATCACTTGGAGCACGTGGTCGAGGTGCTACAATGGCAGGGACCGTACAGGACCTCAGCCAGGAAATGGGAAGATGGGAGAGCGCTCTGTGTGGTTCGACATAAGGTGTTTTTTGTTTCCCTTGTTTGGCTGGTGATGTGCATTTTGTAGTCCTTACTCTCCCTAGGTATGGCTCACATTTTGAGATGAATTACAGTTGTAGAGATGGAATATGAAATGGCAGAAAAAGCATGGTCCTAGATGAACTTAAAGAAAACCTTCCAATTCTTCTGGTGGCAGAAAATTATATTTAACCATCAGTTGCACGTGCTCCAAACCCATTGCAATCGTTACTTTCAATGTACCAACAGAGGGATTCAAAACCTGGAAACCCTTCAAAGCTCATCCATGCCCATCCTGGCAGCTGGTACGCACAAACGTAACACCAGGTGTGCACAACAGTACCGCTTACCTGCCGTGGCCCATTCCCCACAGCATTTTCAGTACTCCTATACCCTCTTTATATTAAATCATCTCCGTTGTGCGGACACTGACTTGTGGTAATGCCACTGCAAACAGTGCCCATCTACGCCCACAGTTCAACGGGAGGATGATCTGTAGAGCTCAGGGACAGCGAGAGGGATGTTAAGTGCACTAACTATCCATCCCCGAGTCTAGCATCAAGCAGTGCCAGTTAGCAACAGGAGAACCAGCAAATTACTCTTCCTTTCACCTTGCCATGACCATTAGTCTGCCGTAACTTAATTTCTGTGAGCCTAAACAGTCTGAACACAGTTCTAGCACCACTTTTAAGTGTGCATCAACTAGCTTCAGTATCAGCTACACTGATAGTCCCGTTGATCAGCCAAAGCTCCTAAAAAACTGGGTGCCTTAGATGCTTTTCAAAATAACATGCTCTATAAAATTGCCTAACTCCAAAAAGCACCTATAAACTTCAGGGCCTATTGTACCTCTTAAGCTGCACAAAATATTAACAGGGTACATATATACGTATGTTCGATATCAGTAACATCAGAGTCARGTTTCATTACTTCTACTAGATTAAACTTATAAACCAAACTATTTCATAAACCACTAACTATAATACTATCCTATTGCCTTTTAAAAATCCTTATACTACTATTTGGAAGAAAAATAAAATAAAAACTTATGTTATTTCCCAGTCAGTCTCCTGCCATAAATTCTATATTTGTCATCATTCTGAACTGTAATTTAATGGACAACAAATTTTGCAAGTAACTATCATTCAAAGAAAACTTATTAATAGAAAACTCTAATGCAATTCCCTATACTAAAAATTAAGAGAAAAAAATTAAATGGAAGAATTGAATTATGAGAACGCTTAAACTCGGTTTTCATYACAGACCCTATTAGTACATTTATTAATCTGTCTTTAAAGAATACAAAAGCAATTATTGCCTCAAAAATGAGTCTCTTGCATACAGCAGATCACACACAAACCTTTAGGCATTCATATGAGCTTCCTCATTCACACACTGGCAGGTTCGTGAGCTACAACATCCAACCGGTCAGCACGGTCAGAAACACTGGGCGTGCAAGTGCCAACAAAAGTTGAGGGGAATTTTCTGGTAGAAACATAAGCGTCCGGCTATTTGACATGCCAGCTATGTGAAAGGTCTCAAAGGATGCTGATAGCTGACAAAATGCTGGTCAAGCAACTACAATTGAAGTTCAGATTCAGACCCAACGTGAAACATCCTTTCTATATTGTGGCTCAAGACTTTTCTATGCACCTTCATTTACCCAAAGGTAAGTTAATATTTCACAATTGAAGGACAACAGGTGTAGAAAATTATAAACGGCAGTAATAAAATTTAAAATAAAAATCTATCTAACAGCTGGGTGGCAAATGATTATTGAGAGAGAGGACCTGTCGCAGAGCTACTGAAAGCTGATTGAAGGACTCCCATTTAGTAAAAATGATTTGCAACAAGCACATAGAGAACTTCATCGTAACTCAGAAAACACGGAAATCCAAAACAAACGTGTGTCCGTTTTTCAGAGGATCTCCACAAGCTTCCCCTGTTGGTCACACTTAAAGACTGCTCCAGACAAATATTTACCACAGAGACTCAAGTTTTCCTTTAAGTCTGTTTATTTATACAAAAGGGCAGTTACTGAAAGAGGCCACCTGAGAGKTTAAAATGGCCAAAAGAATATTTCCTGTTAACCAACCTAAATAGATCAAGGGGCTGCAGGGGAGGCTCTCCCTTTGATGACCTGTTTGCCACAAAACCGGCAATGTTCTCATGGTCAAATTGTGTGTCTCATCTCACACAATAAGTGACAATTTTGTTTAATTTTTACTGAAATAATTAAAAACTTCAACCAAAGAACATTCATTCAACAATGAGAATGTGGGAAACAAAATATTGAGGAATGACTACCAAGATTTACAAATTATTTTTAGCAGCTGTGTATTCTAACTCTATATGAGTTTAAAATAGATTTTTGAAGACACTGAAACCAGCTGCTACAATGAACTATGCAAGGTAGTAGAGCATTGTAGTATGGAATTAACTTAAGAAGATTCACTACTTGAGGAATCTCACCAAATTTTTATTTTAAAATTTTCAAGTTTATTATCTTTCAGTAATTAAAAGTAATAGCTCAATTAACTGCCTGGATAAAGACCTGGACTGAAAGCTGGTCAAATAATTTATTTGACTTCCCCAAATATAAACTCAGTTGTGGGGTGGGGATTGTCTGTTTTTTTCCTAAACTATTTGCTCATTTGTAGTTAGAATGAAAAGCTTATGATTTGGTACACATTTTTAAAAATCATAAGCCATTTATATTTAGAAATCCTCAGAAATGAAATTGTACGTTTCAAACAACCGCAGAACRGCTGAGGTTGGAAAGCACCTCTAGAGATTGCCTAGTCTAACCCACCCGCTCAAAGCAGGGCCACCTAAAGCCGGTCACCCAGGACCATGGCCAATCAGGTTGGAATATCTCCAATGATGGAGACTCCACAACCTCCGTGGGCAACCTATTCTGCTGTTTGACCAACCTCGGAGTAAATAAGCGATTTCTTATGCTTAAATGGGATTTCTTGTATTTCAGTTTGTACTCATTGCCTCTTGTCCATTCAATGGGCATTACTGAGAAGAAGCGCTCATCTTTACTCCCATCCATCAGGCATTTATACACATTGATAACACCTTGCTGCCAAACGTCCTCTTCTCCAGGCTGAACAGTCTCTCAGCACCTCCTTCTGTGAAATACAGTCCAAGCCCTTAATCATCTTTGTGGACCTTCACTGGAATTGCTCCAGTATGTCCATGTCTCTCTCGTACTAGGGAGGCCAAAGCTGAGTAGAGGGGAAGGATCACCTCCCTCGACCTGCTGGCAACAGTCTTCCTAACGCAGCCCAGGAGGCCGGTGGCTTTCTTTGCCTCAAGGATGCGTTGCTGGCTCATGGTCAGCTTGTGGACCACTGGGACCCCCAGGGCTGACTCTGCAGAGCTGTCTTCCATCTGGTCACCCCCCAGCACATACTAGTGCATGGGGCTATTCCTCACCAGGGGCAGGACTTTGCATTTCCCTCCGCTGAACTTCATGAGGTACCCTCTTGCCCGATTCTCCAGCCTGTCAGGGTGCCTCCGAAAGGCAGTGTGACCACCTGGTGTATCAGCCGCTCCTCCCAGCATTGTACTGTCTGAAAACTCCCTGGGGTGCTTTCTGCCCCATCATCTAAGTCACTAATGAAGATCTTTAATAGTATTGGCCCCACTATTGGCCCCTGGTGTACACTACTAGTGACTGGCCTCCAGCTGGACTTTGTGCCACTGACCACAACCCTTTAATCCCAGCAGCTCAGCCAGTTTTTCGGTCCACCTCTCGCACAGCAAAAAAAATATAGACAGAAACATAATAATAGGGTTTGTAAGACCACATCTGCCTAGGATGTTCAGAAGCCATTGCAGCTGAAACACCAATTAAAGAGGCAAAAGCACAGATGATGAAGAGGAAAGAATAAAACATCAAATGAGATCTTAGAACCGATTTAATTTTTTTTTTTTTTCTTTCTATACTAACCCATGCCAAAACAGGCTTGAAATGAATGACAAACTGATTTTGAACCACATCTGTGATGTGCTTTTAGCCCTAGCAGAGAACAGTTATGAGTTTCCTTCATGCCAAAGAGCAAGAAATTAAAAATCCCCTTGGCCTTTTTCAAAAAGAGAAAGGGGCATTCACCTACACGCCCCGTATTGCATCAGCCTCCCGGCACTGCAGAGCATGGAGCAGTTGCTAGGTTTGCCTCTGGAGTCCCTGAACTATCAGCATCTAATTATTTTGTGAAGAGCAGCTTGAATATGCAACTTCCTTCACAAGAACGACACAGATAGAGCCCTTATTACTTTCTAAAATGAAGGATAACGACTATTTTCAGAAGACTAATAATACTGTCTAATCATACTCAGTTCAAGAAAACCTGTTGTATTAAGGGATTCCTATTCTTTAGCCTCAGAGGCCATCTTCACAGCAGTGTTTGGGCATCTCACCCCCACCGGCACATTTCTACTCACAAGATCCTGCAGGACCCACTAACTTCATCTTACATATGTATCGCTAGGAGGGAAGCTAGGATCCAGCTTCATCTCAGTTAAGCCATTTGGAGGCTGGACTTCTGGTCTAAGGTTCTCTCTACAGTTAATAAAGAGGGTAATTCAGCTGTTTCAGGTCAAATGAATGGCTCTCGTGGGGAACCGCTGACTACAGAGTGAAGCTAGATACCTAAGCTAAATTTAGGTGAAACAAATCTCTCCCCGAGCACAGGAAATTGTAAGCGTTTGCCAGAAAGCATATTCAGGAACTCTCTTTCTCTTGAGTCCTAACCACAGGAATATTCTTTCCGTTGATTCAATACAAAAATTACTTCTAATGAAAAGTGATGGGCCAGACCCCTCCAGCTTCATGAGATCATCCTGTATGGTAGTCAGCCTCACGGGTGTAATGGCAAAGGAGAGCTTAAAACAGTCCAGGAAAAGGTCTGTCTGGCACAATCCTGCCCCAGACAGAAATACTCACGCGCCAGCACTGAGCAGGCACCTCCAGGCCAGCAAATACACTCTGTTTCTCAAAAGGGCTAATTAAGAACTACACAGCATCCTCAGTCTTGTGCACTGGTCTCATTTCCAGGAGCACAGCTGTGAAAATCAGATCTGCTGGCCACAGCRCAGGCTCCTGGTAGTCCAGGGTGATTTCCACCCCAGGGGATGCAAATGCTGAGATATACATTGTGCTCAGAAGACACAGGCATTGCAAGCCTGGCCTGAGCCCACGCAGGCTGGTAGGAGAGGACATACCTAATGCAGCATTAGCAATTCCAGCATACAGGTCGTTACACTTACTAATACATTCTTAACTAGCTCAAATTTAGTGTGCAGGGCCCTGATCCAAATCAATATTGTGCCACATCTACAGATCAATACTAGCTTTACATTTATAATATTTTCAAATGAAAAAAAGGAATAAGAATCCACAAGACTATACTAACATAAAAACATTTGAAAGGAGAGATTCAGCGACAAAAGCATTTACTGACTGCAGTGACAATAACCRCGTCATCCTTAACACTAGGTTAGCCTGTCCTTACTGCTTCACCTAAAACCAACATACCCAAGGAAAGACCGCTGCACCTTTTACTGTGGTCTGATTCAGATCTGAGCCAACCTCGCAAGAAAAAGCCATTAAACGACATTAACATAGTATTGAGATCATTCTCTGACAACTAAGAATAATGAGGTAAATTAAGGGCAGATGGAGGTTGAGGCTTTCCTCTAAATGTCCTTAATTTTGTAGGTTTTAGACATACTGTCTCCTGAACCTCAGTGCAATTTTAGTTTTACTATTTGTGATATTTATAGCTCCCACTTATATAAGTAATATGTAATTTTAATGCAGGTCTAATAGTTCCAACTGCCATTGACACAGATTGTAAAATGAAAAAGGGAGGATACCTTGTTGAATACGACGCTATTTTATTTCCTTCTTGCCACCTTAGCCACTGCGATACAGTGGGTTAATGTCTTATTTGGAATCCAACCTTGTCAACACATCAAAGATGTGAAGAGGAGCAGGGCTATGCAATTGATCTCCCCTAACCTGTAATGTCTGTGTCACTCTGGTCCAGGGTAAGCGACTGAAATGCACGTTCCTTTTTGAGAGAAGTAAGAGAGCTGCTGATTGCCTTGAAGAAGTACACGATGATGAAAGGTATGAGACAGGAGTAGACCTTGGGAAATGTCAAGGGAGATCACAGTCAAAATTGCCTTCTTTATCCAGAATAAATAACAGCAGTTGTGGATTACGCGACTGTAATTCTGTTGAGGGGGTCTGGTAACATAAATCACGATAAAGATGACTTGAGACTCTTTGTAAAGACCAAGGAGGTTATTCGTATATTTTAACTTATTTTCTACTGTTCCCAGACGCAGTCTCTACAGATGTTTCTATGGCTATTGTGAGTCCCCTCAATGCAGTATTTTTCCCCTCCCTATTTATTTCTCTGCTGTCACCCCACTCTAGCTTTTTCCTTTCCATCCTTCCACACACACACCCCCCCCAGATGACAGATTGCTGCCATCCGCCCCGTTCTGAATTCACTGCTTCCATTATCGCTTCCCTTACAGCTGTGGCACATCTGCTTTCAGATTTACTTTACGATTTTTCGTAAGGCCCTCCCTTGCTTTCAGYGTTGCTGGAGCGCCTGTGCAAGGAGAGCAGCAGCTACAGGAACCTCGTCACCATCTGTGGCTTGATTCAGAGCCATTGCAGGCAGCAAGAAATCCTCAACTTCAACTGCAGTCCAAATCCCATTTGTACCATTTTTCCTCTTTCAAACTGCTCTCCAATAACACAAATAAACAAGTTAAGCTGCACCAGTATTGCCAAAAACGGGTCAACAACTGTGGATACCTCATTTCTGGCACAGTGGGGTTGGTTCAGAAAATGGAAAACAACACACTGTCTGAAAGAAGGTTCTGGAAAAATCAGCGGCAATGTGTTCAACAGGGCACTTGGAAAATAAGGAGTCCTGAAGAAAGGCCAATCCAGGTTTGCAGGTTCTGACACATTTCCTCATTCTGAGTAACCCCAACAGTGTTTCTACCACGTTGAATGGAGGTTGCAGCGAGGTGGGTGTCTGTCTCTTTTCCCAAGTAACTAGCGATAGGACGAGAGGAAAGGGCTTCAAGTTGCGCCCGGGGAGGTTTAGATTGGACATCAGGAAAAATTTCTTTACTGAAAGAGCAGTTAAACATCGGAACAGGCTGCCCAGGGAAGTGGTGGAGTCACCATCCCTGGAAGTATTTAAAAGACGTGTAGATGAGGCGCTTAGGGACATGGTTTAGTGGGCATGGTGGTGTTGGGTTGATGGTTGGACTCGATCTTACAGGTCTTTTCCAACCTTAATGATTCTATGANAGGTCTTTTCCAACCTTAATGATTCTATGAATGAATCTGCATAATGCTTCACTTGGCATCATTAAATGCGTCGGGATATGTCTCAATAAAACTTCAACGTCAATGCAAGAAAGCCCATCACGCACATGGGAAAAGTAAAAAAAAAAAAAAAAAAAAAAAAAAAAAAAAAAAAAAAAACAACAACAAACCAAAAACCAACAACAACCACCCAACAAAAAACCCACAACAAAAACAACCCCCCCAAAAAACCCAACACAAAAAAACCACCCCAAAACCTGAGAAAATATGTATATTTTCTCTAAGTTCTTCCAGCTTTCATTCTCTTACAGACATTTATTCTTTCTCTCGATAGGTGCTGCTGCAAAAATACAAGGTTAACAATTTTAAATGGAAGTGCAGCTTTAATTTTCTATGTCCTCCTGTTTAATATAATGATCCAGACAGATTTTTGTATTGGATTCAAGTAACACTTAATGCCTCGTCAAATTCTTCCTATTTTCAAATGTTTTGTATGGAAATAACTGGTACGTATATTTTTAAAATAGTAGGAGCAGGAAAACTGGAGAAAAGACATAAAGATTTCTCTCTTTTTTTAAATACATATTTCCCAAATGAAGAAAACTGCACAGAGTAATCTAAACAGAACAGAAAAATATAGCTATCGCTTTGATTTTCCTGTCTTTTCTGGTTGAGTTGCCCCCAGATGCCCCTTTCATTTAAGAAAAAAAAAAAAAAGCATATTGAGATCCTTCTGCTGTTGCTTTTAATTTTTTTTTTTTTTTTCCTTAAAGGAAAGACAGACATGAAAAGGTCTAAACCAGAGATGCATTATTATTCAAGAAACGTTATAAGGAACAACCACTTGCATTACTAATACTTTATCATTCATGCAAACCATTTAGCGTGAGAGACAAAAGCAGCATATATACATCTAAACAGCTATGTATGCCAAATAGATACCAGTTCTGGAGAACAAATACAGCACACAGAGGGGGGTTAAAAAAAAAAAAAAAAAAAAAAAAAAAAACCAAACACAACAACAAAAAAAAAAACACCAACAAAAAACCACACTAAAAAACCCAGAGCAGTGAGGAAAATGAATGAAATGAAGAACTTGCATCAGTGGATGGTAAAGGTTTAAGAAACTGGTTTTACAATTTCTTGTTTTCAAATACTTTGAAGAGAATTAAGAAATAACTGAAGGGTTGTGTACCATGTGCTATGGTAAGGACTGTATAAAAGAAAAAGGGAGATGTTAGTGTTAAGGCCCCAGTTCTTCTTTCTGTCTTTTCTCCAAGCTCCCATTGATTTCGGCGAGAGTTCTGCACATGCAGTGACTCCAAAATGGGGCTCTAATTGCTTGTGTTTTCAAACTGATGCAAAGGCATTAACAGAGAGAAATTTCCATTTGTGCTAATGGCATCTGTATGGCCAACACAATACTTGTTTTTCTTCCTGAGCATATTCCCCTGGTTCTTGTTCTTTTGAGATCTGCTTCAACAGAACACTTCTGTCTTGCATTAAAATACAGTTACGAAATTCATAACTAAACAGTACTTTAAACTGTATTGTTTAATCTATTACTTTTCCGCTGGCAAGTGTGAAAATGTGTGCAATATGACAGAAGGTTTGCTATAGTAATTGCGTGTTGTGATTGAATGATAGAGTAACAACCACGGAAATAACTGTCTTGCTGAAATTGCCGCAGAAGGTAAGTTGCTCCTGTACAGTTTTAACTTATGCACCATCTGTTTTGCCAGTCCTTTAAATGTTCCTTTAACTAGCTAAGGGATTTTATTGTTGTTCATATAGATATTGCCACACTTTCCCTGACCTTTTGCACATTTGACTTTGGAAAGAGCATCTCGCTGTCTCTTTCTGTCCCTCTCTGCCTCTCGCTCCTCAAACCCTACTCTCCCCACCTGGGACTCATTCATCCGCCACCCACATCTGACAGACCTACCACCCATGTTTGCTAAATTGTTGCCACATTAGCTAGCAAAGAGGAGATTATATATATGGCAAAATGTGTAGGTCCTTTTGAGTATTTTTCCAGTAGATGGAGACACATCCACAAAGTGTTTATTTCTCTAAAAGCTGACATTATTAACCATCAGTTCAAGAATAAAGTAATATTCCAAAATTACTATTATAGTCAAGACTTACCCAGTTGTGAGAGAAGAAATATATTTGGATAATAATCACATTGTAGACTTGAATTAAAATCCTAAATCATTTGCAATATAGCACTAAGTAACACTACATTAAACTTAACAGATTATCAAGACTCTAATTCTATATTAAAAAAAACCAAACAGACTGAAGTTAAAAAAAAAATTCAACAAAAAACCTCTTCAGCTAAAGTGTACRCATTGTCCCCTTTACATATCAGCAAAACCCTACAATGAAATAACCAACACAATAAAACTGTGTTATTATAGTGTGGCACACAGTGACAGTACCTCACCGTGCTGGTTTTGGCTGGGGTAGAGTTCATTTTCTTCACAGTAGCTAGTATGGGGCTACGTTTTGGATTTGTGCTGGAAACAGCGTTGATAACACAGGGACGGTTTCGTTATTGCTGAGCAGTGCTTACACAGGGTCAAGGCCTTTTCTGCTCCTCACCCCACCCCACCAGCGAGGAGGCTGGGGGTGCACAAGAAGTTGGGAGGGGACACRGCYGGGACAGCTGACCCCAACTGACCACAGGGATATTCCATACCATATGACGTCATGCTCAGCATATAAAGCTGGGGGAAGGAGGAGGAAGGGGGGGGACGTTCGGAGTGATGGCATTTGTCTTCCCAAGTAACCATTACACATGATGGAGCCCTGCTTTCCTGGAGATGGCTGAACACCTGCCTGCCGATGGGAAGCAGTGAATGAAGTCCTTGTTTCACTTTGCTTGCGTGCGCGGCTTTTGCTTTACCTATTAAACTGTCTTTATCTCAACCCACGAGTTTTCTCACTCTTACCCTTCCGATTCTCTCCCTCATCCCACTGCAGGAGGAGTGAGTGAGCAGCTGTGTSGTGCTTAGTTGCCAGCTGGGGTTAAACCACAACAATTACATCACAACAATAAGAACTAAGGTTGCTTCAAATCAAACTTGCAGGTGGACAGAAAAAATAGGGGATATTCAAATAAAACCAGCGTGTTGCAAGTTCAAAACCAACAAAAGGAGATGCTTCTTCACATAAAGCAGAGTGGATGCCACACAAGAGAGAAAAGTTTACAGGAGTTGAAAATCAGCATTACAAATTCACCTAAGAAAAAGCCAATGAGGGATTTAAAGCACGAAGATAAAATTTGTGGATCGTAAAGTCCCCGAGCGATGAACAGCCAGGGCTAGGAAAGCGTTCTGACAACTAMCAGTAAATGCTTGCCCTGTCCTTACACTCCTCACTAAGCATCAACTCTTGGCCATGGCAAAGGCAGGACACCAAATGAGACAGACATTTGGTCTGACCCAGCGTGGCCCTTCATACCGTCTTCAACAAACTTTCTGCATAACTATTGAGGAAGTTACGGACAAGCTGGCAAGAGGAGGGTTTTTTTTGTAGGCTAAAATCTGTGAAAACAACAAATTGCATCAGAACAACAATAATTGCCAAATAGGAGGAAAGCCACCAAAGCAGCAAACAGCACGCATGGATCATGGAGCCGACGGCTGGCTCAGGCGCACGCAGCTCACGGAGCCGTCGGCACCCCACCGACAGTCAAGGAGAAGGGCACACATTGGCCGGACACCAGCTAGTGCTCACCGCGCCCTCCCTCTCCAGTGATACAAGACTCTTGCTACTCAGCAAACGCCTCCTCGTCCTTTTACCAAGACCTCAGAGTCAGCAAAGGTCAAAACCAGAAACAGCCTAAAAAGGACCTGTATAAGAGGCACGGGACTGTTGCGGTACCCTTTTGCGAGGGGAAGGAGTGTCTCCATGACACAGAAGCAGCCCACGAGCCTCCTCTGCCCTGCCTGAGACACAGGGTTTTGGAGAGCAAGTCTTTCATCCCATTTTCTGCCGTGGATGTCCTTTTGAGCAACTCTCACCTGTAAAGAAGGCATCAGGCAGGGGAGTTGGCTGTGCAATGCGCTCTTSCTTCCCCCGTGGTATGAACAAGGAATGTGTATAACACTAGTCAATGCTAATGGTAAAAGGGACTGCAGACCCTCCTTATCCTTGCTGGATTTGCCTCCAGCCACAAGGAAGCCTTCTCGCTTCCCCTGTGAAGATTTTCTCTCTCTGGTCTTCGTTGCTTCTTCCCAACGTGCTGCTGTGGGAGGGTTTAGGAAGGACTTCATCCCTGCACAGTGAACAGCTCTCCGAATCGGAAAAGTAAAATACTACATCGTCTTACATTATTAGTGCCCTCTTGCTTTATGACAAAATAAACACGAGGAAGAGGCATGTTTTATACTCACCTTTCGTGAACATATTGAATACACCAATTGTCATAATATTTTAAATATTTGACAGATCTTTACTACTTCTGCTGTATCTTTTTTTTTTTTTTGTAACTCAGTGTTCCACCTGATAGCAGCATTCACATTATAAACCCCCCCTTAAAAAAATATCATCCCTAGCCACATCTTAAGAGCTGAGCATTTTATTTGCCTTTCCAGCCAGCACTGTTTTCAAGAAATCATCCAAAATCACTTTCAGAAAATTTTTCCCCAAGGAGTTATAACTAATTAAGAACCCATCCGTGTTTTAGTCATTTACATGATTCCATTGTGGATTCTGCAATTTTTATCTAAAGTCTTTGAAGTTTATATATAAAGTCAGTCATTCTGAGTCATCAGCAAATTATAGCCCTCTTTACTGCACTGCTGGAAATGCTGTTAAATATACAGAGCAAAACTGGTCCTGACACTGCTCCCCCTAATACTACTGTTAACCTCTTTCATCAAGAGAATGGCTTTTTTATTCTTTGTATTCATTTCTCATCTGCTAATTGATTTTTAATCCATAACTTCCAAAGGCTATCAACTTCTCCATCTCGTGAATTTTTTTTTTGGTCTATCGTCAACAAACAACGCTGCTTATTTTCTCAACAATACCTGGCAACGAAAGGGAGGGTGTCATTGCAGCACAAGCCTTCCTAGTCTAGTTGGTGCCAGAAGTAAAGCAGAAGACTATCTCTGGGGCTGCCAGACAAGACAGTCAAGACTTCCATCCTTAGCTTGGTGAAGGGGGGCACATACTGCCCAGGACAGATAGGTAGAGCTGGGCAAAAATAGCAATACTAAGYGCAAGTGGAAGCAAACAGAAAAGAGGGAGGCCAATACGCGTAACATTTTTGTCAAGTTTTGACCTGTTCTAATAAGAAACGAGAGAAACAGCTTGAACATTACATGTTATTGAGCAGTGGTCCCTGACCTTTGTTAGTCTGTACACCACAAGCAACATCAGCCATTGCCTTCCCTGGCACCCGGACCGCTGCGACAGCAACCCTGGCTTCAGCTGGCTCGATCCTRGAGACGCACCGGTAAAGGTCCTTGGCTTTTCTTCTTAAGAAGAAAAGATTTTATTTTATAAATGTTATGACAGTAAGCACCACTCAGAAAAACAGTGGCACGTTGATTAATGCTATATGAAAATACTGTGTTTTAAGCTGTACATGGAGTATATTTGGGGTAATTCAGCTGACTACCAACAAAGTACCACAAGTGAGGCACAAAGCTGTCTCATTCCTCTCCTTCAAATTATTCCTTAAAACCTTTTTCTTTTACATCAGCGTCTAAAAAACTTGACAAAACGTAACCTGGTGTTACGCTGAGCCTACTTCAAATCATGACAGCTAACGCTACCTCTTCAGTGGGCTCCTGGTCTTTAAAACCCTCTTTAAGCCCTCTTAAAAACACCAGCAATAAAAAAGCATCAGCTGTGACCGATTTGGTCTCTTCAACTGCTGGGGTCAGTAAAGACAACCCATAAATTCTTTATGGGCTAAAAAGCAGAACATGAAAATATACAGATTAAGCTAAACCCACTTTAATATTATTCAAGATTTTGGCTGCCACTTCACCCATAATTAACATCAACACTAGTATGTTTTACTGTATTAGAACAAGTATAGCCGTAAGTCTAGCAGTATGGTATGGAGCAGAAAGTGCCCAACTCCATAATGCGACTCGGAGAAAAAAACGTATGTAATCTGGCAAATTGTAATCGCTTTTCCTATGTCCATCCCTGCAGCTGCAATACTCCTTCATGGGCTCCCAAGCTCCGAGAGTTTCTGGGACATGGCTGTGCCATCATTCAGGATAGTGAAGGGTTGGTTACAGGACACCTGTAATGGACTGCAATTTACAGAAAAGCCTTGTCTGGGAATTGTAATATTATGTCCAATTAAGGAAAATTGGGGGATGATGGAGGGCAAAAGGGGAAAGCCGACGAGGATACGAGTCTTACGCTAAGAGCACTTGTCAGATCAAAAAGATTCAGAGAGCATTTGGCTGCAATCGCAGACACCATAAACCATAAATCTATCAGTATTTTATTTCAATGCAAAAAACTCCAAGAACAAACAAGTAGCAAACCTACTTCATAAAATACTAGCACGTCCCTCCTGCAAAATAGTTCACCTCACTACACGTAGACAAATGTGCGGACAAATAAGAGGAGGAGGGGGGAAAGGGTCCATCCCCAACTCAAAGCTTTTTAGGAAATTCCCAGAAATATAATTATTATTATAATAATATAATTAGAAGCATGTAAGGGAAAAGATGACTTGTTTCACATTTACTTGTTTCCTTCTGCAAACTTCACTATGAGCTACATCACGTTTCCTTGTTAACTATTGTAAATGTTTATACTCTCAAAACATCATGAATTATTCTGAAATTCTGCAACCCAGAGTATTTTATACTTTTAGGACTTGCAAATCACATTGAACGTGCACCAGCCATACGCTTGCTAAGTTACGTTTTGACCACCTCTCTCCTGGCGATACACAAATCCAGCCGAACTATTGCATTATGCAACTGAAGTTGCCGAAATTCTTTATGATCATGGTTATTCCAGAACAGTTTGAACTTCCTAGAGTGTTTGGTATGTTTTTCTCCACATGTTGGTTATACAGAGAATGAGCCTCAAAGCCTGCTCATGCCTAAATGCTTATGGATCGGTCCGCAAAGGTAGTCCTTGCTCTCTTGAAATTGATGGGAGGAGCTCTTTGGGCTTTTTTGTTGTTTCTTTTAACCAKTACCTTCAAAGCCAAGCCAGCAGCACCCATGGACTGGCCCAACGCTCCCCGCAGCTTTCCCAACGTGACAGCTGGTCAAATTTACCCAGCATTGCAAACTCTCCTGTGCAGTTACAAAGCACCTCCAAAGACAGGCGAGCGTTTGCTGTGTTACCAATTTCCATGAAAAAAATAACACAAGCTCTTACTAAGGTAATTAACAGCTTCTCCTGATCATTTGAAGTTAATTCTCAAGAAGTCATTAATCAAAAACCCAATAGCCAAAACCAATAGTTTCACTATTTTTCCTTATTGCCATGAAATAACTACCCCCAAAAAAGACAGATGATGTACATTAGCACAGATTTAGTAGACGGCTGTATACAAAACTGAAATTAAATTTTTTTTCTCAGTTATCATCTCCGATTTCCACATCTACTTTAACAACGGAAGAGATTTTACTGCCAATGAATAATTCAAGTTACAGCACAACTTCAACGTTTTTCTACTGCAAAATAATTCACCTCACTTCTTGAAGGRCAGGAAGGTCCATTCTTTTGTATTTTAAGCCAAAACAAGACAACATTTACCTGCTCTGTTTCTATTTACTYAAATGCAAAAGGAAACTAGTAAATAAATAAATTTTACTCCACAAAAGCTAATAGACAATACTTTTCACCACAACCTAGATGCCACACTTTGTCATGAAATCCATATATAATGGTCTAAATCCMGAGTCCAGGCTATGAATTACTATGAGAAACACATCATAACGATGACAAAACTTGATCAGTTTAACTAGAATAAGGCAACTCTTTGCCTTAAAACAAAACAACACCCAAAACCAACCAAACAAAAAAGCCTCAACAACCTCTTACTGCACACGCCAGGAAGGGAAAGGATCCATAACGTGATAGGGACCTGCTATTGGCAGTATATTTTACACAGACTGTGCTCAGAGTCTGGTGTTGGAAGGCAATACAGCACTCGGAGAGGGACCCCAGACCTTTGCCAAAAGGGAAGAGGCTGCAGGRTCAGCACCGCAACGACTGGGGACGCAGAAGGGCGACATTCCTAGTACTCCCTTCTCCTGACATTGAGGCTGCTGTGTTGAAGCCTTAAGCGCTCAGATTTTGCGGTATTGGCCTTTACATAGTAGAAATAGGCATCTGCTCAAATAAAAATAATAGGAGTGCATATTCTCCTCCATAAGTGTTCCTGTTGTGGGGACAAAGTCAATCCTGTCACACGCGGGACTGCCAATGGCTGCGCCTACGCGGCRTATTCCGTTCCTGATACCACTGAAACATTTTACTTTACCTGCCTTTATGTCGATACCATGTTCATTTCACATACATTGAATACACGGCGGCAGTTTAGCCACAGAAAATGAGATTTTCAATCTTGCCAGTATATTCACTTCTTTCCCGACAGGCAATAATTGAGCAAGAAACAAAGTTGAAAGTGGATTATGCATACTATGTGAAAATCAGCTTCACGTAGGCATTGTTCTACATTCAAGCAAAATTTAAGGACAGCCAGCTAACATTTTGTTAGAACACAACAGGATAACAAACACACCAAACTTCTTGCACATTTGGATACCCTACAGAAAAACCTACCCTAATCTAGGAGCAATTTTCCCAGCGAGCTACTGTCTCAAGCAGTCCCTTATTGAAGGGAGGGGGGGAAAGTCAACGTTTCCAAGGATTTAAATATTACACATATGCCACTCAAATGAACCTATCTGCAATATATCACGATAAGAGATTTTATTGGCCTTGTAAAACCTGCAAGCCCCGGGAAGGCTGCTGCATATTCCTCACTAAGCYGACTTCTCTGTCAAGGAACTATTTACATATAAACAAGCTTTGCTATAGAGCATGCCATGACATTAAAGATAGAGGGGGAAACAAGTGTCGGAGAAGTGTATTTGAAGCTTGCAAAGCATTTCCTTCAGCACACAAAACAATTTTTATTCAGCCATCTATCTCGCGTACATTTTTAGAAAGATAAGCTCTCTGAGCTACCAATTAGACCATTTAGTTCCTGGGAACTAATGTAATAAAGCTCTGCCTATAAAGATAGGTTTAAAAAAAAAAAAAATCTTTTTTTAAGGCTGCCAATGCAGACATTCAAAAATCACAAAACTCTAGAATTAAGATTGCTCACACAGTTTTTCATTCATTTACTCTTCCTTGCGTAGATTTTTTTACAATTTAATGATCAGTGAATTTCTTTCTGCCGAGCCCTACCTCGTTCAGTTCCTAAAAGCACCATTCAAGTCATCAGCATGAACTAGGTCATTTTAAGCATCTTCTGAAGGGTGTGCCTCACCTTCCTGACTCTCCAAACCATGCATGTGACCAGGCAACACTCACTAGAAAGGCTTTGTGAATGCCTGGATCCATCAGCGGTATAAACTGGACCGGGATTCAGATGGACTCATGACTGCATTTCAGCTGAGGGAGCCAGAACGCTAGATACAAAGTTTATGTTGGCTTTAAGCTGGCTATACTATAGCAGACAGACTCTAATCCAGCATAAAATTAGCGAGGTGCAGGGAGGTAACACCTAATATGACAAGGTTTTCGAAATTGAGCCAGCATAATGATTTTATGCCAGAACAGCGTTGTTCACCACATGGCTGTGGCAGCCCTACCGCAGCAGTGAGAGCCCCCAAATAGATTTACTGTATCGTCAAACCACAGCTCAAACAGGAGCAACTTGATTTCCTAGTGTGGGGTATTCACATATGAAAAAAAAAAAATATCATCAGTATCAGAGTTAGACACATAGCTGCCTGCCTCATCTCTCTCTCTCTCTTTTTTTTTTTTTTTTTTTTTTTTTTTACACTAGAGATTTATTACAGCTAGGGAGAAATCTGTGCGTTTCTTTGGATCACTGATGAGCTCCCCCTTCCATCCAGCCTTTTAGAGCTAGATCAGAAGAACATATTTTGGAAAGAGCACATACCTATCCCCTCAGTTTGGCTGACCTAGAAGGCAACCCTGCAACGTATCACACAACTGTACTGCTCGATCGCTGGTCCAGCCAACTCCTCTGCTCCCAGCAGCGATGAAATGAAATCTGTGCTCGTGTACTGACAGCGACGACGCCGAGGAAACACGCTTCTCGCCGAGCCCCAGGTTTTGTTTCCAGACTCGCAGTCTGAGCACTGACCCAACACTACCTGGCTCACAAAACCTGGCTGTATCACACAGTCCGAGATGCTCAGGCTGCAGGCAGCCTTCAAGTAACAGCAACGCTGCTCAGGCTCTCGGCTCACTCAGCATACCTTATACAGCTGCCTCCTAACAACAGCCAGTTTTCCCATTTTCTGCTCTTGAAATAAATTGTTTCTTTACAATTTTGAAATGTTTACTTCAAAACTATTTTCAAAAGAATATGATTTCCAGAGCAAAAGGGAATTTGTGACACACACAAATAGCTGAGAAACAAAAAAGCACAAGGAACAAGTCACTCTGCTGAACTTCTAAAAGCAATAGCTTTTCTCTAACATTTTAACGAGAATTTCAGCTCCATACATGCACATGCTTCACCCACGTTACCTCCTCAAGGATTTGCTTCTCTACTGGTGTGAAGTCCCACTTCCAGATGCCTAGCTCCCGTTGCTTGTCAAGCAGCAGCTTGTACGACACAGGCTGGAATTCTGGTATTTCTGGTGATTTCAAACACCAGTAAACCAGTTTATCAGATACATCTTCCACAGTATCTGTGGAGCTCTGCAACTTTCCCATTTCTTCAATAGTAAAACTTAATGTCCATCAGCTGCTCGTTAACAGTAGCCACATTATCTGCCTTCTATATCGAACAGTGTAATACAAGCAGTCCTCACTGTGAGAAAAGCTTTTGGTCAGATAATGCCTGGTTACAGAGCAGTAAAGAAAGCATTCAGCTATTTACAAAAAGAAAAAACAGCAGAAGTCGTCTCACCTGTTAGCAGAATACAGAGGCAAGAAACTTTAGGATTAATTTGCATTTTGGTACACGCCCAAGTGCAAAATTAAATTGCTTTTGTTTTTTGCTACCCTGATCTTTATTCAATATTCCATTTCTATTTGCATCCTTGAAGCGATGACATCTTACTGTGTATCAACCTTTGGCTGGAGACAAATTAAAAAAACCCAGAACTAATCCTACTGGGATCTAATTACCACAGCTAGAATATGTTTTATCAAAGAAATACTTGTAGATTTTCTCCTTCACTGTTTCTTTCTGGAAAAGACCGCTAACATCCTTTTGGTAGTTTCCCACACTAGCTGTACTCTGCTAATCGAACTTCACGGAGTGCAGAAATAGCCTTGTGTGCTCTACCTGTGAAAGAGTTTTCTGAGCTTATGTATTTTGAAAGTATCAAGACAAGCAGCTTTTTCAGAGAGCCCTTGCTCTCAGCAGTCTGCCCTCACAGATGAGCCCAAGGCTGGGGCTTCGTAGAGTCATTTTCATGACGTAATAAATCAGCAATGTGAATCAGGTACATCATTAACATAATCTTGCTAGCTTACAAAAAACCCCACACATTAAAATCCTGTTTCCCTAAGAAAGCAGAAACAAACAGTCACAGGCATCTTCTCAGTTCGGCAGTCCCCATGCCTGCAAAGAGTCAGCCAAGGCTGGAAGGTTGAGCCAGGGATTGGCTCTTACCCCATAGCAGATGGGGGCTCCTGTCCTAAAGAAACAGCCAGAGTCACAGGCCAAGGACTAAAAGGTGATGCAGCAAAGAAGCATGACGGCTTCTGCCAGAGAGATGACTATTAGATGTTCTCCACACAACCCTGATGCGACTCTGGCAAACCCAATGGCCAAAAAGTCCCATCTGCCTATTTCCACTTTTGCTCACCCCYACAAGTTTTTCTCCAGCTCTCCTCACCCAGCACGTCCAAGTCTACCACCAGTACAGTCACCACCTGCATTTGCAAATAGCGCTTCTCCCTTTTTAACAATATTAAGTAAAGGAAAAACAAGGTTTTGGGAGAACATCATTCTCTGCAGGATTAAGCTCACCTGCAACATCTCTTTGGCCTCTCTGGTTGCGAAGCCCCATGCTATAAAGCTTTCCTCCTCTACCCCTAGGAGGCATTAAGCAATTCTCCCAGGCTTTGTTGGGTCCTGAGCTACAATGCTGAGTATCATCAGTCAGCAACCTCGAGTTCTTCCTTCTACTCCTTCAACTTCTTACTTTTTTACTCCTACAGTTATTCCTTCTACTCCTTCAACAGTTATTCCTTCTATTCCTTGAACTCCTGGCTGGAGTTGTGGCCAGCTGGAAGGCCAGTAAGAGAGCTTTCTTATAACAGATGTGTTCTTCAGCTTTAGATATGGGAACAATACATAAATGTACCATAGACAAGCATTTCCCTTTGCAGGGTAGGTGCACCACAGCTAGTTGATATGGCAAAGCCAGAGCTGATGTGCTGCTGACTGGGTCACAGTGAAAACCCGAAGATGCCAATAAAAACGAGCTGAGAAAAACTTGGTAAAATGATTATTTATCTCCTGTTGTTCTCCTCTTTCCTTTGAGCTCAGCCAGGTTGGGCTGTCTAGGCTCGATGGTACTGCACTTCCCTCATCTGATCTGCTGTTCATGGGTTCAAATATAACGACAGGCATAAAAATCACTAATCTTGTATCAGCAGCTGAAGTTTACAGGCTTCATATCCATCAACATCCTCCAGCTTCAACTATTAAAAAAAGCAAAATACCTCAGAAAAGCTAACAATGAATAGGGTAAAATGGGAATAACTCCAAATTGTTGACATTCCTCCCAAAGTATTYTCCCATTGTTTTGAGTTAGACACACAGCAGGCTTCACCAGACCCATCCTTGTAATATGACCGTCGTATGACGTAACTTCCCATATAACAACAGATATACGCATTTTTAAAATTACGATAGTGATGAGAAATCCTTACAATTATAATTGTGCAAAGCACTATTATTAAAAAAATACATATGTACAGTTACCATCCCCAAAGACTTTGTGCTGGGGAGTGGCGGGGGACAGGGATTCACGTCAGCTGACCTACAACTCTCTGCGCTCCTGAATTATCATTTTTTAACCTTGGGGAAAAAAAATGAATTCTGCTACTGAATAAATTTAGCATAGAGTCAACTTAATGATCACATTAGTCCCTGTCTGTTCTCCCAATGCCCATTCACTACTTAATTAACCTATTTTTGTAGGTTACTTCTTGGAGCTATTTTTGGGTAGTTTAATCTAAGTTGTCCCTTCTCTAAAGATGGTTACACGAGTTACCTTTCTTCTACCAACTGTGTCATCGCCATTTGGATGTTAGCAAGAAAATGGTTATGCCAAAGCTTGCTCTGACTCAATTTTCCAGTATGCTGCTGCCCAAAATTCATGAGGGTTTTTTTTTCTGGTTCATACCTAGGACAACAGAAATCATTCCTGCTACCTTACCAACCTGCTAGAAGATGGATTTTTCTTCATTCAGGCCAATAATGCAATCATCATCATGGGCTAATTTAATTACAGGGGAGGGAAAAAGACCCCATGCGTCATTTTCCTGGAAGCAAGACCCACACACCAGAGATCTTATGACAAAGCCCTCGCGTGCCAGCCCGCACAGATTGCAGCTGTACCAGCCAGAGGGGTGTCTGGTGGTGAATACGCTGACAGAAAAACCTCATTATACAAAATGGGGAAGTGACGTGTATATTCCTTTTGTCTGCAAAGGGTGCAGGATGGACACGACTAACAAGCGAGAGAGTTGTTATTGTGGTTTGTTTGCTGCAGCTCATAGTTCACTGTAAAGCTAGAAAACAGGCAGCTAAAAAGATATCAAAATAAGTACTAGGACAGGAGCCCAGCAAAGGCTTAAAAATGTATACAACTGCAGTTTAGAACCTAGGATTTGCCTGAACTGTTTGAAAAGGGAACCTCAAAAAAGAGATCCTATTTCCCCAGCTGATCCATAGAGAGACCGGGCATCTTTTGGAAGGGTAACTTCTTGAGCGATTGTGATATTGGCTGTCAAGATCCCACATGTCTTTAGCTGTAACAGATTGCTGTAGACTAGTCTTTCCCTTTGCTTGAAGTAGAATATCTGAGATTTTAACTGGGAATAACAAACCTGTTTTGTTCTGTATTCTTAGTGCATCTTTGACTAATCTGCTAGCATAGCAGCCTTTCCATTCTCAATCTCCGCCTATTGAAAAACACATCAAACAATTCCTTATACCTCTAATAGGTAAGAGACGATGACTAAGGCTTCCAAGTTCCTTTTCCAAAATATCCCATCTTTGTTTTAGTGAAAAAGCAAGCTTTTTGGACCTGGGGGAAGAGGGGTGTCTCTGCAGAAGACCTTAGCTGTCTCTATTATTTTAATAAAGCCAGCTGAAGTCCCTTAAAAGTAAGGGGGAGATACAATGCAATCTGCATAGCGGAGAATCTAACTCCATATTCTCTATACTCTTCCAGCAAGTAGTTGAAGTAAGAAGCAGAAAATAAAGGGTCCTCTTCAAAAAGCTAAGAGGATTAAAGAAGTTTTCAAGTAGAAGTCAGAAGCGTGTTTGACAAACACGAAAAAATAACATGGAGAAGAAGGACAACGATAACAAAAAAACTGAGTAATCAAAGAGATTATTAGTGATCACAAAGYCTCACCTGTAACTAGATGCTTTCAAATTAACTCAGCATAAATATCAAACATTTGCTTTTTCTAGCCTTCATCTGGCAAAAATAAAGTTCCGTTCTTTTCTTCTGAAGTGTTCCTATATATATATAATAACAATTATATATCATTGTTGATAATATAATTGTTATTTCGTATTACAGTTGCTGATTATATACCATTGCTAATAATATAATATATAATTGGTATTTTATATAAATGTTACGTATCACGTTAGCAAGAGAACAGTTATGGTAAATCATGCTCTGACTTAGTTTACCAGTATACCACTGCCCATTATTAATGAAATCATATAAATTGCTGTATAAAATAACAATTATATATTATACTATTAACAATGATTTTTTTTTTTTTTTTTTAATATATATGTGTGTAGATATATAAAACTATGCTTCTAATATAGCACATTTTTCACCTTATGTACATGTTCAAAAACACTGGAGATCTGCAAGATATATAATTTTACAACAAAGATCTTATCAAGTAAGGATACAATCAGGTTTTTGTTAAGTATCAGCAATGTTTTGGTGAATAATAAAACAAAAAAGTTGAATACAAGGTAAACGTAGTATACATAATTAAAATGTACAGTTTACTTAGGCTGGGAAGTTTACAGGAGAAAGACAAGAGTGTGCACACCATAAGCATCCATTCTTTTTGGATTGACTTTAACTTACAGTATTCTGCTGGGATCTTTTTAGGCTGCCACCCTAATTCATCTTATGAAACAACATATTCATTAATATCCACTATGGATCCAGGATTTGTTATTCGGTTAGCATACTTATTAACTGCAGAAAACAAGAACTGGTGCACAACCTGTAAAGCTCTTGCTGGATAACTGCTCCGAGTTATTTTTTTTTGAGTGTATAGCGGAACATGTGGCTGGCTGCGGCTTCTCGGATATCTGACTGCACTGGTAATGTTCTGCAGCGGAAAACGCCCTTATTAATGCAAGATCTGCCAGCAGATACAATCCCAGTTGCTTTTTTGCTACATCTAGGAATAAAATTAGCTCTTCACAAGGATGCCTGCGAGAATGAAGACAAGTTGACACAGAACAGAAGCCAAAAAGAATAGCAAAAAATGGATGGAAATTCTGGACTTTGAGGTCTTACACTTCATGTTACCCTACCGCTAGTGTTGTCTCTAAGTATTCCCACCTCCCCCCTCCAAAAAAATCAATATTGAATTTGATGAACACAACTAGTTAAAGAAAATGAAATAGCATCTAGTTAAGGAGCACAGATGGTTTTTTACCTTTTCCAATTTTTGTCCCTGAACACCTTTCTCTTTTAAACATATACTTCTTCCTGATAAGCGCCTTAAAATACTGTAAATATCCTGTAAAATCCCCATTGAGCTGTAAGATTACCTTTCAGCTCTGCTGCAAGTTGATATGCTAACACCCAGCAAGCAGTAAGATTTCTTGACCTTGACAGGACAAGCTACTGCAATCAAGTGAAAGACTGTATTTCACCACAACTCTGAAAACAACTCCAAATCTTAGTTTTCCCATCCCAAGCCCAGATCTGAGGTGTTGTCTCAATGAAATTTGGAAATTACATGTCAAAGGGACTCTGCTAAGCCTAACATAAAGACAAATTTCTCTTTTGTAGGAACTGACAGAGAAAAGATACAGTGTCTGCAGTGCCAAAACTGATATGTGCATTCACCATCAAGAAAACCAGCTAGTAACTCCTCGTTGCTCATATTTTCTGAGCTCTTCCGAAGGGACTTCTTGAAAGCAGATCTTTATAAAGGGGGAGGGGAAATCCTGAAAACAACTATTTGGAGGTCCAACTGGGAACTGCAATAACAACAAAGAAATCTTTCATTACTCTTACTATAATACATCTAAGGGTTGATCAAAATCCTCTATTCAGGGTCAGCCTAATGACTGTGATGCTGTGTCTTCCAGCCATCAATCCAGACTGTGAAGAAGGTTAAGGGGATTAGGACTAAATTTGTCATGGTCATGACAAAGTCATGTTCAGTATGCTTCTAGAGGTACTGGGAGAGCTCTGGCCTTGTTAAGTGCTAGCTCTTTATGGCTAGGAGAAAGTTTAAGGGGATTACTGGGGCTATTGTTGGTTGATTGAAAATACTGATTTCTTTCTATGGGGCAGAAGTTGTCGGACTTATAATCGTTTGGTCCTTACTCAAAAGGTAGCATTCTGGAGTCCCTACTGATACCAATGCCTGTTCCTACTGTTACTGTCTCCTTTTTTGATTCAGGCTATGGAGAAAGGCTGCAGAGAGAATGGAAAGCCTTCACATCCTCGCGTGATACCATGCGGCTCTGCCTCTACCCATGCACAGATAACGCCGATTCTCTTTCCTCCTGGCACCACCCAGGGGCTAGAAGTTTTTATTTTCTTTATTGCTTACTGAGACAGGGCTGCACGTGCCTGACATGATTATAATTCTTTGTTTTATGAAGTTAAGCAAAACATGCTACCATGCTGAAGAGCTGGATTAGTATCACGATTGCGGCAATGATTCTGTACGCTCCTCTGACAAAACAGGACCGGGCACCTCTGCAATCCTTGAGGTTCCTCCCCGGAGCCTGCTCCGTCACGCCTCGGTTCAGTATGCACATGGGACGCCAGAAGGAAGTACTGAGATACTTTGGCGCTGATCCATATAGCATCCACAGCATAAAATAAACTATGGAGTTTCAGGGGGAAAACCATAGTTGCTAAAGTAACCACACATTTGAATTTCTTCCTTTTTCCATGCCCTCAAGGCAAATGACTTTTTATAAAGTTACCAGCAGTCCAAACCCAGAAATAACCACTATAATAACGTATTCTTTACCATACTGCAACACATCCATAGTACTTTTTCCAGTAATATTTATTATGTACTCAGTAATTGTAGCTTACCAGAAGACCTTTCTGGAAAGATACTGCATCTTGCTTTAAAAACGTCAATGGATAGAGCTTAGAGAAACCCAAAACTAAATTTGAAAACAAAACCAACTTTGGCAGGGAACCATCCAAGTTCATTTTATAGTGTTTCTCCCCCCGCCCCCCCCCCCCCCGTCCGAGGCTCCCCTCCCATCCTCTTCCTACCCACCAGCCCGTGGGTTATCCTAGTCGTTCGCGCAGCAGAGGTCTGGCGTAAAAGCCCACAGACTGGACGGTTGAAGAGAGATCAATTTCATTCCACAGGTTTTCTTGGTTTAAGGCTTGTTCTTAAAGAAAAGTTGAGGACAACATCCAATTTTTTTTCCACACTGCTACCGCCAGTGATTCAGGCTCATGTAAAGAATGGGGGTTTAGTTTATAAAATCTGTCAAAACAATTTGCAATCTCTATGTCAACCAATTTGCCTTACCTTCTAAAAGAATCAGCACAGAGGTTAGAATGATATTGCACTATTACAACAAGAATTTTGCCGCTAACTTGAAGAGGGACAGATTGTACCTCTTTTTCTCATTTTTCCCAGCTTCCCCAAGGGGGGAAACTCAAAGCCATGTCAAATTTCAGACAACTGGCTTATGTAGACAGCTAAAAGAGAGATATGGAGTCAACACAGATGTTATACAGAAAGCCAAATTCACCCTTAGTAATGCGCAGCAAACTTACCCCTCAGATTTAAAAACAGGTGGGTAAAAATAGTAAGTTCAAATGTACGGGTTTTCAGTACTCTGTTGACTTGAAAACTTCTACATTTAAAAAACTTTAAAAAAATATACTCTAGTTGCAAAAAAATGAAAACCAAAGTATGTCCACAGGATGCATACATGACCCACGCATTGAATCAKAAGAACCATTCATCATAACAGGACAAAACAAAATTACGGTGCCTTTTCTGTTTAAGTAAGACTTGACTCCACCAATAGTCTTTCCAACGTCCAAAGGAGGCAGAGTGATGGAATCAGTACCCCCAATGGCACTTAAAGCATTGAATTTCTAGTCTGAATAGCTCACTACCTACATTGTCTATTCCTTAAGATAATTGCCACAGGACCTCTCTATAAGATCACTGCAAGAAGCCTCTAGAAAGCTTCCCAACTCTGACCAATACATTAGCTACAGTTTCAATTACCCTGTTAATGTGAAATGTTTTTCAGCATGCAGCCTCACAGAAACCAGTTAGCGATACTATTAACTTCACACTTAGTGGGTGAAGAATTGAGAAAGATTAACATTCAAGCAAAGAAACGCTTAGCTGACTTATGCAGGTAATAATCACGAGCGCGTAATTATGCCAAATGGAAAAGAAAAGAAAAAACCACACAGAAAAAAGTAATGAAAATGCCAAATCTTAAAAACAATCCTTTAATGAATAGTAAGGCAGAAGATAAACTATTTGTAAGCAATGCTGGCATACAAATGAAACGCACTGAAAGAAAACTGCCCAATACAGAGTGCAATTGGAAATGTCAGTAAAGTGCACTCCATAAATTCATGCAAACAAAAGAAATCATTAAACACAACTTTGTTGGCCAAAAGCAACATACAATAATACATCTTCTTTTAGACAAATTCTCCTTTGGTATAACGAATAACTATGTTAGCCAGCAATGCAATGAGGAGAAGAACACTGTAATCACTGCCACCCAAACCCCACTGTTCTTGCAGACGATAAATGTCCCTTTAGAATATATCTTATTTGCTCTCCATATTTAAAATATAAGATGCTTTTTATCAACTACAGTATTCTTGTAATAAGTCTTTTGAAATGGCTATATTTACTGCAGCAACTGAATAACTGTGAATTAACAGAAGTTTCTGTTTCTGTTGGTATTTTTCTTCTTTTGGTAAGAAACAACACGAGCTCTGATTGTGAAAGTGACTTAAATTCCTGCACTACAGCTCACCGCTGAACAAAGCGTTAAGGTTCTTATGCGATTTGCTAAATCGCAAATGAAGTTAAGCGCATACTTAAATACTTTGCTGAGTCCGAATACAACGTTTTGCTAAGCCCAACTGCACAGGATTGTATACTCTGCCAAGCTAGTACAAGCTGGCCTATAAAACTTTGTTCACGTGCCAAAGGCTTGCCACAGCGTGAGCCTTAGACRTTTATTTAGAAAACTTCATGTACCAAAGACTAGGTCTCGCTAGCTGCAGAAGGCCTTTGGCTCTGTCCAAAGTAAACAGGAACAGAAGATGTTTGAAATGCAGTCGGTAGCCTGCAGATTACTAGTACCGAATCCCATGGGCACAAGAACCTGTTCAAGGGAGACGTTTCACCTGAAAGCCAGAGCACCGTTCAGTTCAGGAGACCTTGATTCAAATTCACGATTCTGCCTGGACACATCACCTTTCTTGGTTGCCATCATCCTCTCCCTTTTATAGGTGGGAAACGTCCCTTGAGCTACTGCTTTGATGTAAAGGGATGAACAACAAAATACAAGACATCAGTAGTGTTGCTTACTACAAGGCATCGACTGTCTAGGATTTGCTAGAAAACACCTCCTTCTTTCAAAGACGATTTGGACTCATGGCACCACCAGAACAAAATTCCTGACATTTAAAGATAACGCAGGACCGAACTCCCTTCGCCACTCAAGCAAAAGCTTCCCAGTCCTTGGCCTCCTGGGATGTCCTGGTTTTCAGAAGAACCCAGCTTCTGCGGAACACAGTAGCTGGATGATGCTATAGCTGCCGTCTCCCACATCATTCTGACTTGCCTCTCTACATCCACATTCTCATTACCCCAATTCCTTAGCTCATCTGCCTGGCAAAAATGCTCAATCCACCTAGAATTCAATCTGCTCTCTCATTAATTAATACAACTCTAAGCTGCACCAAGATCTCAGTAAAGCTCGGCATGCTGTGGAAACCTGCTGCCCATACGGCTGGGGGACAGACAGACTCCAGAGGAAGGAGGGACGCCTACCAAACCATCCGACCCACTCTTCGTGTGCCTGCAAGTACACAGATTTTTTTCCTTGGAGGACTTCCATCAAGGCCTCCTTCGGCTCAGATTGCTTAAATCACTGCTTTGCACCCCGCTGCAGGCCATACACTGTGCAGGAAACTACTGTGCATTTCTAGGAGGCAGAAATCAAACGTAATTGTATTCCTTTTATAAAAAAAAAAAAAAAAAAAGAAAATTCTTTTCCTGTCAGTGAAACAGTTTCAAAATGTCTTCAATGCTCCTCTCCTCCTGCCTGCAGCTCTGTTTTTTGAATTGGACTTTCCAGATAATTTGGATGCCAGCACAAATTATTTGGCAAAGGCTGGACTGCTGGCAGGTGGGCTGCTACTTTGGCAATTTCCAGGGTTTTTTTTGTTGTTGTTGTCATCAGTTTTGGGGTTTTTTTTTTTTTTTGTTTGGTTTGTTTTTTTTGGTTTTTTTTTTTTTTTTTTTTTTTTTAAAAAAAAAAAAAACCCACAATCTACAAAACTGCCAAACAGATTACTCATTGGCTGATAAGCCACATCCCCTTGAGGCTGTTGATCGAGCTCTACCCCTGGCTGCCAGCCTGCTGTAGTACAGATGGAAGAACTGGCTGCTAAAACGCTTCTCTCACCCACAGCTCAGCAGGAGAAGGGATCCCAAGCCCTGCTGGAGAATATTTCCTTGGTAACTTATCGTGTACTTATCAGTGCCTTTTCACTGCAGAAGCAGTATTTCTTTTCCTTACACGAGATCTGAAGGAGATTATTAGTAATTTTCAGGTATTTCATTCAAATCAGTTACTCCTTGCAGAACACTGAGCACAGTTAACTGAAATTGTTTCCTTGCTCAAAGATTTAATTTTCATTGCAACTTAACTGGAGACATTAAAGATAAAAACTTTGCAGCTGTTATTTTGTGGGCTGAACTTCTTCATTTCCAAATATCACATCATTCTCTTTCAGTATTTTTGACAAGGTCTTACCTGTGTTTATACCGAATTTGCGGTGTTTATATCTTACACGCTACCTGTATATTTCTGTAATAAACAATAAGCTCAAACCCACATAGGTTCTATATTACATCACTATGAATCAATGGATTCAAATGCAATTTCCTTCCACAATTCCCTAGGCRTATTTAGAAAGCGCGGTACGGTTGGTTTCAATCACAAAGCTTTGTTTACAAAAGCACTGGTATCATACCGTGTGCACTCTGCAGATGCCTGGGAATGCAGCAAAACCAATCCCCAGTTATGATATGCCCCTGACATTATGATATAGATATGACTATGACGTGTGGACACGGAGATTAATCACTATTTTTTTCAATTGTATGAAATCCTGCAAATTTAAGCAATAAATGAAAGAAAAAATTGGTAGCGATCAAGATTATTGCAAATAAAAATAACCTTCAAATGACATACAGGCTGATAAATGAGTCCTGCAAGCACCAAAACCCAAACCTCGAGACTTCGAGAGGGCCTACAACAGCAACACCAGCTTATGGGGATTTTATCCCAAAAGCAGGAATAAGGACTCTCCCACATCTTGATCAAAGCCCAGCCATGCACCCAAATAGCCCGCCTTCTGTACTTTGTAAAGTTTTCCAGGTGTACAGTTCACACATCTGGCCCCACACAGCCCTTCCCTGAGCAAACAGGATAGTGCCGTGGAATTGTTATCCCTGATCTACAGCATCCAGAAGCATTATTTGAGGCCCTCTAGAGAAATAAGGTAGATAACATACGCTTTCCATAGTTACATGTGCGACTCATTGCTTTGTTTTTCACTTAATTTGTATCATCCCTTCCATTTCCTTAGCACACAGTATATAATACACAAAACACAAACAAGAGYGTGGTTTTGATTTTCCGGTTTAGTGCGTTCTCCTAACACTCTCCTGATCTCTYGTCCCCACCAACTCCTCGTCTGCTCTCCAACCACGTCCCCTGGCACAAGCCATCAGCACGAAGGGAGCGTTAACACTGGTCGAAATTCCTTCTCCCAGCCCCATCATTTGTTCCAGTTAATTGTCACATTTAATCTCTATGCGGTGCCAAGGGCGTGATGTTAATCAGCTGTTTGTATAACTCTTGCTTCTTAAATTATATTCTCTGCTTTAGCTGGACCTGCCCAGAGCTGGCAGTTGGATTAGATGACAGCTGGGGGTCCCTCGCAAGCGACACGATGCTGCGAGCCCTTCAGCCCATGGTTTGGCAGCGGGGACGCCAGCAAAGCAGCAGGACACCCTCAAGAGCCTGGAAGGGACTTGCCAGTTACTGAGCTGACGGCAACAGCACGTCACATTAATGTCTTCTCGCACCTTTATTTCCAATCTCCTACCAAGTATTTAATTCTTACTGTAATCAAATCAACTTCATTTTGTCTTCACCCGCAAATCCCGGATGGCAACAAATACGTCTAGGAGCAGGGACAGGTGGAGAGACCTCAGATCCCACAGGAGTTGTCACAGCTCCTCTTATTGAAGACAAACGGGCAGAGCCTGGAGCGCCCACYGCTCTGCACACGTTGGACAAGTCTCCAGAGCCCGGGCACAGCCTCCCCGTGAGCTGCCAGGCTTAGGCTGGGGACTGGTGGTACCAAGCGTGTGAAGAAGAGCATCCCTACGCAGATGTCAGGCTGGGCCCCTTTGGCAAAGAGCTGGGGAAAGGAAGTTTACAGGTCCAGGAATATTCACATTTGGAACGAGTTTCTCCCTRCCGAGAGTTATGAAGTAGAAGGACAGTTGCTAGCAAAGGGGAAAACACTTTGATTTCTTGGCTAGCACTGGTATGGCAGAAGAAAACAAGCAAACCTACCAGAAATCACTGAGGCAGTGATATTGGAGAAAGTAACAGTCCATATTTTCAAAGGGCAAGTAGAGGAGGAAGGAAACAGGGGACTGTCATAACCAGAAAGGTGAGTGAGATCATAAAACCCTGAAGAAAGCTGTTTCTGTACTACAGCCAAAACTAAACCCAGGCTGTAATAAAACTTTGGGGAAGGTGCCCAGGAATAGAAAGGAAAAATACTTCCTCAATCATTTTCATTAGGAAAGGCAACATCAGGACTGGATAAGGGTATTTTTAATATTATTTTTAGCCAAACAGAATCAATTGTAAGGAGTAGGGGGAAAGTAATATAAGAAAGGAAAAAATAAAATTCCTTAAAACGGTAAGGAAGTGCCAACAAAAGGCCAAATGATCAGCACGAGAAGAGCTTGGAATTCACACTAAAGCAGAAGGTGGTCAAGCCAGAAAACGATTAATCTCCTGTTTAATATTTTTAAAGGTTCAAAACCACCATAGAGGGTCTATCAGTATAATTTGATCCTTTCCTAAGTGGCAGCTTCACATTGAGCTACCAAACTGGTTTTCTTCCTCCTTGATATTTTGCTCCAGCACCCACATTTGACTCAAGTCTTTGCAGTAAATACATGGCAAGCTGTGGTAAGTATTTTTGGCACATAATATAACTCATAGGTACTTGGCAGGYGCAGCAGACAGTTGCACTGATTGCCTCGGTGTTGCCTCTGTCACTTAGTAAAGTCAGCGATAGATTTGGCCGAGCTGCTACATCCTCCTAATGCCGCATTCGGCTCGCTCACTCTCCATTCATTCTTAAAAACAACATACTCAAAACCAATGCGTGAGACAAAATATATCACYTAAGATCTACACCCAATGTACTTTTGCTACTGAGCATAAATGTATTCCACCATAAACCAGCAACTAACAGCAGTTCTCAGTGTGCCRTGCAGTTGAAGTGCTGGAGCTGAAAATGAAGCGGTGGAGGAAAAGCGGTTATAGAAAAGACAGAAATGAAATGGGACTATTATTATGAAGGTCTTTTAAAATAACTTGTAAACCATAAATAATAAAGAACCAAGCTGGTTTAGCAGCAGCATGCTGTTACTGCCGATTAGGAAGCTGGAAATGCGTCTGTTAAGTCTGTCCTCCTCTTCTGCTCCAGATGCGAAAGGCTTTTCCTCTCCAACTATTTTTAAAAGCTTTCAAGTTTTCCAGGTTACCCTTTTTCCTTTACTGCATGGTCACTCAGACGCAGCGTAGGCAGGACAAACAGTTGTAAAAAACCCTCAATAAACTGCTCAGCATACTGTCATTTCCCCTCCACTTTTTATAGAGGAGGAGAAAGGCCCAGAGAAGCATTACGCAATCATGGGTTGAGATGCACCCAGGGCAGCAGAGCTCAAGAATAGGCTCTTTCATCGTTTTAACACCTTTAATGAGAACAAAACGTAGCTGGCCACCACAGGCTTGACTCCTGGAAAATACATGCAAAGGATATTGCAGAATTTAATAGTGGCAAGTTGAGGTAAGCAGGAACGTCTAGTTCAAAAAGAAAAAAAAAAGATTTATGTTCATACTAATGTATAGCAGCATTCCAACAGGGCTCAATATGTACCATAAATCAAACTGAGCTATAAGAAAATAACAGTGAAGCTCGACAATAAAGGTGCTTTACAGTATAAAACAATTATAGCAACGGACTGACTGTACTTTCATGACAGTAACAGAAACACTCTACGCTCCTCAGCTTTATTTTCTCTTGCCAATAGTAATCATTTGTAATACACTATTGATGAGAAAGATACCACTTAAAAGAAAAATCCACATATCAGGCACACATCTGTTCTGCAACTAGAAAATGCACACGCGATATCGTTGTGCCATGCCTGTTCATGGGAAGTGGTACTATGCAGGAAGAGTTTATGTTTCACATCTCAAAACCAGCACACACAACAAAACATGATGCAGGGAATAGGCAGAACAGTCTATTTTAATCAAACTGAATAGAGCACAAGCAGTTTCTTGCCTTAGAGATGTGCCTGCAAGTGAGTCCTGCTCTTGTTTTTGACTTGCATACGTCAAGTCGTGTGCCAGACCAGGAATCGTTTTCACTGCTCCCATCTGGTTATGTCCCCTCTCTGATCGCTATACTGCTGGACAGCATGGGAAGCATAGAGAAAGATAAAAGCACGCAAACCGCAGGATGATATAAGAATAAATTACAAAAGAAACACGTACTAGGACTTTCTAGTCCCTCTCAGAGATCAAAAGTGGCAGTGAATTAAACTGAAAAAATAGTTGAAAACGCAAAAGGAATCGGTGCTTGTTTGGTTGGTTTTTACGCAACACAGATTTAACTATAGAACTAACTGCAAGAGAATGAAATGAAACTAACAGATAAACAGTATACAAAAATATCAAATAATAAATTTGAATGCAAGATATCTGGCATTATAAGCATTCCAGAAGAGATGCAATGTCTTCTTGCATGAGAACGGAAGGTAGCCTCTGCTAATCAGGGATTAACAGTAGGTAACAGGCAGGATATCCCTTAACCATGTGCCACAGGCTTTTTTCCTCGCTCTTCTGAAGAAGCTGTCAGACAGCAAACTGAGTTAGATGGACTCCCGCTCTGATCTGTAAGGGCAATTCCTACACAGCCCTAGGCAGAGTGCCAGCAGCTATGGGCGAACTCTTTGTAGAGCCTTGCTTGTACATATAAATCTTGATCTAAAGTACACCCGTTATTTCAGTTCTCAATTGCTCTCAAATCAGGCAAGCAAAAAGTGTCAAACTAGGTGGTGGTTCTCCAATGTCGACAAAYGCCAGCTTGGGCTCAAGCTGACATTACTGAATTAATTTTCTCTTCTGATCAAAAAAAGATTTAGTTTCTCATAGTGAAAGACTAACAACTAACCTAAAGTTTCTGGAAAACCTGGCAGTACTGCGTATTATTTTGGCAGCTTGATTGCCTCTCTTCACCTCTCTAAGGATCAAAATTAGGCTAAACAAAATGGGAGCAAACTGACAAAATCATTATACACAATAATTTTGAACGTAAAGCAGAAACCTGAACTAGGTTATTTCCGTATATTGCACAAGTCTCACTATGATTCTACATTAAATGTGCTTCTGTCTACATATAATATAAATCTTATCCACACAAAAAAAATCCACGTATGTGTGGATTTATAGCTCTACAGTAACTGGAAAGCCTTGGATTGATGCAAATGAGGAATGCAGGAGTTATTTTAATAACGTGCACTTCTCTGGCTGGCTTCAACAGATTAAGCCTTCAAAAAAAAAAAATTCTTTAACCAATGCATAACAAAATTTTCTCTTTTGCCCACAAAAAAAGCCATTAAAACTCTTCTAATTCAATCAAAAATTTCAGCACTRACAATGCTAAGAACAGCACACTCTTCAGATCTTTTCCGATTTCTTAAGCTATCACAATCAATTTCTTTAAGACCTGGAACTTATCCTAATTAAGATCTTTGCTTTGATATGCTGAGAATGACCTCAAGGATTCATTCTAATAAACAGAAATGATTCTTGGTAGACTGTGGTCCTCATAAGCTTTGCATCAGAAATCAATTAACTCGTTCCACGACAAAAACTTGTGGTTGATTGTTCTGCCCCAAACAGTATCTGTAACACACTGACATAGACTTGAAAAGCAAGACATGGTTTGCTCATCTGAAACGAAAGGAAGAATTGTTTTGATGATTTCTTTTTTCAATGCAATTCTGACAAATAAAACAAAATCAGCCTCATCAGTGGAGAGGAAAAAAAAAACAAACAAACAAAAAAACAAACCAAAAGAACACATTCTAAATTAAATGACACCTTGCTGAAGTAGGTATCCTGATTCATGCCCCTAAAAGACTACAGTGACTCAGTTATCTCCACAGGCTCGAGACTACTGATCTCACCCAAGTGTCCACCTAAGCCAACAGTAGGCTTTTCACAAATTTCAGTTGGAGGTAGCTTAGAGTAAATGACCACAGTGGAGATATTATACAGCTCTGAAGAGTTATTTATAAACTTTTTTTTTTTTTTTAAAGAAAAGTCTACATGGTCTTCCCACCATAAATTAACACTTTCAAAAAATGTAAACTTTGCATAAAAATTCACTGGTTACCTGCTATAACAACACTTACTTACTGTGAGGGTGGTCAAACACCAGAACAGGTCACCCAGCAAGGTTGTGGGGTCTCCATCTTTCAAGATATTCAAACCCCAGACTGGACATGGTCCTGTGCAATCTGCTCCAGGTGGCCATGCTTTGAGTAGGGAGGTTGGACAAAATGATCTCCAGAGGCCCTGTCCAATCTCAGCTCTTCTGTGATTATGTGAAAAATATTCATGAATTATAGAGGGGGAGATCACTGCACTGTAGTCTACAAAAGATCACATTAATTTTAGTCTGCATATGGCTCGTTAATAACTAACTGTAATGCTAAATGTAGGCAGATTTCATAGGGAAAAAGCCCACGGTCACAGAAACATCTTCCCCCCTCACCACAAAACAATTCTTTGTATCAAGAAGCTACTCCATGCAGTTAAAACTTCAGTTTGCTTTTTATGCATGTAGAAAAAAGTCAACACTGAACAAGGCTTTGTCAAACATCTTTCATATGCCACTGGAAAGGATAAGGTCATATTATTAAATAATAAATCTTACCTGCTTTTACAGATTCCAATATATTACTGAGAACTGATATCAGAATGGGAGTACTTTGAGCCTCTGTTAATGAACCACACCACTGTGCTAGGTCAGCACAGTTCTGCTATGCTTTATTGAGGTGATTTTTTTCCCCCCACTTTAAAAAAACAAAGCTCAGAGAGTCTTATTTTAGAAAAGAAAAACAAGACAGCACTAAGGAATCAGGCTTTTATGTGATCCCCAACCCCCATGTTATTATCAGGGGAGCATACAAACGTGCTAATATGAAAAATCACCTCCATTTTCTACTGCCTCACAGARAAAAGCAATTTTATTCTGAATACTCACTCAACTCTTGGACATGTCCAAGTGCACAAACGGACAGTCGATTGAGTAAGAGTGCCAGAACTGCTTCTGGATGATACCATGAATCTTACGGTTATAACGTATTGGCAAAGAAGGGGAATGCAAGTCTTTTACTCGCTATTGCTTATTTTTATGTCTATCTCATCAACAAACATATTCTTTTCCCCAACTTTGTGTTTGGTCACTGAATTCCCTTTTATAACCCTGCATTTTCATTAGTGACAGTTACATAAATATTTTAAAAATAACTAATGTAATTGTCCCTTAGAGAGATATATAGTTCAAATAGCGCTGCAGATACTTTTTCAAACTTTCAAGCCATTGACCTCAATAATGATCTGTAGCAAATTTGTTGTAAAGTGGAGAAATAATTCCACTTTCGTAACGGCTCATAGCATAAGCCTCTAATGAACACAGAAACCCACCAATTATGCACAAGGATTTGAAGTAGTTTATCCAGAGGTCAGAGTTGTGATCTTCAAGCTCATTTAGCATAGTAATAAATATGTGGTTTGCGTCTTAATATATATCATTGAGATAGGGTGCTATACAAGCCCATTCATACTTGCATCTCTGTGGGGCAGTTCACTTATTGCAGCTTTACCACGTACATGTCGGCAAGCCTGACAACAGGAATGGAAGAAACTAGCACCCACTTAGATAATAGAAAGCTCAAACCACCAACCAAGCCAGAAATGAAGTACAAATTTCCTTCCCGCACTCCAACAGATTAAAACTCAGAGCTGCTGAAATCCATTTTGAGATTTCAGCAAATCCATTTATCTCCGTTATGCACCCTGCTGTCTTCCCATCTTTCTTACTCCATGGCCTAAGGTTAGGATGAGGAAAGGGCAGACATCTTTAGAACTCCACAGAGTATACAATGGAGCATGGAGAAGACCCCAGCCCTGCAAGAAACACTGCAGAACTGGATGTTCAGCTGCAACATCTAAGAGAGCATTACCTTCACAGCCATAAGGGAATTTCTGAAAAACACCATACTCCCCATTGACCATAAAAACATTAAGAGAAGGATTTTCAGTAGCTTCAGAGCACTACTCTATCCATTTGTTATGAAGTCAGAGTAGAATTGCAATGGACTTCAGTGAATTTAACTTCCTTGAAAACCTTCAACCAGACCCTTGACTAAAATTTTCTAATACTGATCTAAGGTAAATTAACATCCACTAACAATAAAATAAAACATGCAACATAAAATAACAGTCATGCGTGTTTTTCCCCCATTCCGGGTACATTATTTTGTATTTTTAAGCTTCTTTCTCTACGTTTGTACTGTCTACAACAGTTTGACCAAAACAGTTACAACAAAAGTTCACTAACTGTGCTTGCATCAAACATGGCTAAAGTATACGGGGACGGCTATGTGCCAAGCATAAAGCRTAAATGCAATTTATTGTCACTATTACAGTCACAGTTAAATCTAATGGAAAACAACGAAATGGTGCTACRACATCTGCAAGGTAAAATTTCACCAGCACCATTTTTTCCCCCATTTGCCATAAACACTTCTCTCACACACAGAGTACGCATACATCTACTAACCTTACTTCAAAGGAAAGTGCACTGTTCATAAAAATACCAGTATTTTTACTTTCAACACCACCACCACAAACAGTCAAACAAATAGTACTGGACTAAAAGTAGCACAGCACGTGCAAAGCTCCAAGGTAAGTGTTTCACATCTACAAGACTGTTTAGACATTGCTTAGATATTACTTGATGGGAGTTTGACATTTTTGAAAGTCTAGAGAAAAGTCTTTACTGAGAAAGCTACCTCCAAAATCAGAGAGGAAGGAGGTAGGTTGTGGCTGGAACCGCCACAACTATGCAGGAACAGTACGCGTGCGTCTCCACCAGCCATTTCCAAAGAAGTTTTGAAACACAAAGGTATTTCTTTTTCCAGCCCAGTCTTATCCTATTGTACATAGCGATGAGATAGCTTAGAAAGCATACGGAAGAAATATACAAATTTAATTCAGCTGAATTGAGCATAAATATTCCTTTTTGACTGGCCAGTGCCAAGCTCTCTCTCTCCATAAGTAATATTGCAATCACTCGCATATTTTGGCCACGTAGAATGAACCTGCTCGTGTTGTATTACATAGGTAAATGATAAACACATAAAGCCAGAAAATATTTCCTGTCCTGAATGCTTCACAAAAAGGAACCCAAGTCAACCAAACTTGCTAAGCTTGTTCCAAATGTTTTATTCCATTTCTGTTTGCTTCTGAATGATGCCAATATGCACCCTTTGTCTGAAACAGGGAGAGGGAGGTAAACTCAAAACACCTGGAATAGGTAAGAAACTTGCTCCAAGTATGCACTGAAACATTTCCTTACCTTATGTGGCATTGTGTTACAGGACTAGGATATTCTTTTTTATATAGTAGTGTTTTAATACTTCAGTAGTTACCTTTCATTTGTCAGAATGGCACATTAGTAAAACACTGGTTTAAGGGGAAGAAAAAAAAAAATTCAATCTGTCAGGCACAATCTCATTCATGTTATATATAAAATTCATATTCATATATCACACATAATGATGTAYGGATACATAGACATCCTTCCAGCCTGAAAAGGCTAAAGGAAGAGAGAAAACGTAGCCTTTGCTAATTTTGGGTTCGCACTGAGCTTCGTAAGTGAAAAGGAACAGAACAAAAAACTTACAGCAACTTTGGCAGAGAAATTCTCAAAATGGACGAGAAAGATTTGGAACCAATTTTACTTCTGCAATGTTCTGCTTAAAATAGCATCCATGTCCACCCACAGTATTAACACAGCTAAATTTATGGGTAGTCCTTATGCAAATTTTAGCTCACCTCTTTTTCAGGTTATTTGGTCAAGATTTGTCTTATTAGATAATGGCTAATAATAAAAGGTCTTGTCATGGCAAAAAAAAGCCTTTGTAGTTAACAGAGATTGGTGATTTAAGTAATGAGATACAATTATGCATCTGATTCACGGCGTTAAGGTCAGAGCTAAGATATACAGTAAGTGAAGACAAAGAAAAAGATGTTTGGCCTTAGAAATAGGTGCAGCAACATCAGCAAAGTTGCCTCTGCAAGCAGAATAACATCAAATGAAACAGCCAGCCCAAGCACAATCAAGTGAGAGGAAAAAAATAAAGTTACATATCATTTGTCAGAGGCTAACTGCAGGCATGCAATTGTTAAACATTTCTTAGCTATTGGAATCGTTATTTCTTCAGGCATAAAATACAAAGAGAACAACAACAAAAAAAGTATCATCACTAATTCCATCTCTGAGATACGGTAAGTAATTTCACAAATAAAACAAGCGGATCAAAGAAACCCAGTGAAATTGAGGCTCCGAAGAGACAAAGCCACTGGCAGAGAGAAGTACTTGAATATACACTATACTAGCTACATCTTCATTTTTAAAGGAAACCATGCAAGACTTCCCTCTGTCCCCAAAGCTGCTCATGTGCTGGGTCAGTGGTTCCCAGCTGATGGTCGGCGAGGCACAGCCAGTAGCTTGCAGCTGCTCCAGCAAATCACATTAACCAGTAAAACTGCCACATCCCAGCTCTAAAACATTTGACAATGAAGAACGATGATGTTTCTCCTCAAACGCCGAGACCCTGAAAGTAGCCATTTCCTCCAAAAAGTTTGTGAATCACCATCTTGGGTGTCCATTATGTGAGTTAAGTCAAAAGCGGAGGGAATAAATGTACTCGCTTTAGTTTATCCTTGACTTCAGCGCTTCCGTCATTCTAAATTCAAACTACAGCACTTCAGCCTAACAAAAATCTTTGTTCCAAAACAAAGGTTTAATGCCTTAAATGAAGGTCATAACTATTTGCCCGTCTCTAACCTAGATTCAATATTTTCTCCATGCGATTTGAAAAGATCAGAACAAAGGTTCTAAGGTATATCATAAAAAAAAAAAAAGGCAGACCACTAAAAGACATCTGCCCTTTAGCCAAACCTATCTAATCTTCACTTGTGTACAATATCATCTTAGGGAATTAATATTCTGTGATAACCAAAGCAGAATCCTGCCGTAATTGTTTGACAACAATCTGAAAGTATTTGCCCAGAACCAAAAGCAAATGAAAGAATAAACAAAAATTGGATTCATTCTTTCCCTGAAGAAAAGGTTTTCTTAAATGTCATCAAAACTGCTTACTGCAGTCAAGATAAAACACCRACTCCTCCCAAATGAGTAAAACAATCAAGCATCACATAATTTTTAGTAATTAGACTCATTAACATTCCTTAGAGACTGATTTGATTCACTACGTGAAACACACTTTCTTCTTTCAAAGCTTGTTTTTTTCACCCCAAAGGAAAACTCTGAACAAGTACCAGAGATAGCAAATACTCCACTTTAGCATCTTAAAACTAACTTCCAGTGAGAAAGTAAAACGGTGCCATTAATATGCAATAGTCTTCAGTTAAACCCAGATTAAAAAGCAACTCAACATCTAACAAAAAACCTCATTCATACTTGATTGACGCTGTATTGAACTCAGGTGACTAAAGAAAGAGAAGCTGTCATGGAGCAAGCAATCGTATTATATCCAACTTTGCCAACAAATAGACCTTTTTTCCAGCCACAGACAGCGCCGTAACGACAGCATACAGCAGATCAATAAGGCGGTTTATTGAAGCGGACTGATTTTAGAAGTGGCCTATTTGACATCTCTTTCCAACTCATATGCGTTTCTTCCTCTTCTGTCGCACAGAGGATAAAGCTTTCTGCTCTGATTGACTAGACGCTTTAGATACACAAATCAAACAACATGAAGGAAGGGTCTTCTAAGACCYGGTGAGAACCAATAGCTATTTCTTGCATATTCTCTTTGTAAATGTTCCTTTGGCATGATAGAAGAGCACATATGGTATAAGGTGATGAAAGCAGTTAAGCTGAATTCCTTTTTCCACATATTTCAAGAGCACTTCCCTACCTAGCAGACTAAGGAGTTGAGGTCTCTCACTCGGTCTGTCCTGTTGAAGCTGCTCCAGTTTATACAGATGACTCAATATTCGTTTGCTCAGAGAGAACTGGACAGACTGTTACATGGAACCTGGGTCTCCCACATGATTAAAAAAAATCCCTAATCAGTCCCTCTCTCTCCATATCCATATCAAATATTCATCCCAATGAATATTTAATTATCTGTAATAAGTAAAACAGGGACATCGGGAGAAGCTGAGGAGGAGGCTGACAAAGCCACCTGAGGTTTAGAGAAAAGCTGCAGCGCCAGGGAAGCATGCATTCTTCACAGCTCAGGAGACTATCTTATCTATGAGGCTCTTGCTTAGCCTAAAGCAGGGTTCCTACATCTTGCTTTGTTTGGGGGAAAAGGTTTGTTTGGTCATAAAAAGATTTTTGTTTCATTCCAAACAGACCTGGAAATTTTTTGCAAAACTGGTCTTTCGAGCAGTTCAATTACTAGCAACATTTCATTATCCAAGTGTTTTAATTAACCAACCTTCAAAATTAGAGAAAAAAGAAGTAATATCCTAACCTGAGAGCTAGAAATTGCCGGCAAAGAGGCTTAGACAAATCGTTAATAGATTTGTTAGCAGGAGCTTGTCAGASATCAGCTGTCCAGTTATCTATACAATAAAGAGCGTCAGGTTTGAAGAAAATGCCCCTGCTCCTCTATTCAAGAATAAAAATAAAGAAGCATCAATATGCTCAACTTGATCTCCCAAATCATTAGCAAAGGCTTTTGCCTCCTTTTCAGTAGCTCAATACTAGAACTGCCTCTCTGAAGCACCCAGACACATCAGCATTAGCATTGGGGATAGAAGGACATCAAGTCTAATGCAGTTAAGGCAAGTCCTATCTCAGTACTGAATCTAGAGTGAGGGACAACAACTGAGCTATGACAGCCTGGCTGTACTTCAATAATAAAAATAACTTAAAATCTCTCAGGCGTTACAGTGTTGAAAGTTGTTGAAAAGAAACATAAGATTAGGAAGAAGTTAAAGCACGACAGAGAAGATGTTAAACGGTACGGGCCRGAAGACTGCCTTAAACATCAACCCCAAGACATCTGCAAGTTACGCCGAGACTGGTTTAGTGAAGTATCAGCAAGGTAATGCTGTTCTGAAGAGCCGCAATGCGTTTTTGATACTGGCAGTCCATAAAATTGGTATCCTCCGTTGAGACTCTGGAAACCTGCCTTTGTGAGTACAAGTCTACAAATACAAATAACGTGCAGGTTGACTAAAAAAAGCTTTTGCTCATTTCAAATGGATTTTACAGTAACATCTACAGTGAGGTAATGGTTCAGCATTGAAACCGTGTGGATAGTGTGACGCATTTCATAAACGTACCAATATCATAATCCACCAGGTAGTGGTGCTGGAGCCTACAGCTCTTGTACTAGAAGTATGTGTCTCCACCAGAACGTCAGGCTCGCTTTTTTTTTTTAAAAGAAAAGCTTCTTGCAGTTGCACAGAGAAACGGTCCAACCATAACTGATGAAGCAGTTACCTGTGACTGCAGATCCCCCGAGAAAATATTTCTGAGATTCAACCTACTTCATGTATGTCAATAGGTTGTTAACACCGCGACCTACTGCTCAGGCGGTCCTTTGCTAATCACGTGTCGGGGAGCAGCCAAGTCTATCAGGCTGAATTACTCACTGAAGTGGGTATATCTATAAAGGTGGGGAGAAGTGTGTAGTCTCCTGTTGTTAAACATAAACACCCCAGGAACGGGAACGTCTCCTGCAGACTGGAGTAAAAAAGGGAGTATTTTGTTTTTCTAGCAATTAAAGAGATTTAGGGTGTAAAACCTATGTGCACCAATGAAGTTTCAGCTTTTGAGATGGCGGATCCATTCATACTGTCAAACTCGCCCATTACAGAATATATAAGTCGTATTAGCGACAGTAAGAAACTACCAGCTACAAAAATGGCTGTAAAAAAAATTAGACAAGTTGAACAAGTAGAATCTGTATGGCCCACAGAACTACTGGATCAAAGAGATATTGACAGTTTCATAGCAGCCTGCAACTGGCAGAAAGGGAAAAGGGCAAAAAGGATTAAAAATTTGAGTTTAAAAGTTTACCCTACATCATTCTACTGCCCTTACTCATTTTTACACAATTATTTAAGTTAAAAGAGTTAGTTTTACTTAACATTTGAGTCCCTGAATCAGCAAGTTATTTAGCTTAATACAATCCCTTCACAGACCTACGCTCTTGCTAAATGGATCTTTACAGATTAATATTACACCAAATTCTCTCAGACTTTTTATAAGAGACGGAGGAGCATGCATAGCATTAGCTTTAAGATGGTCTAAAATAATAGCATTTCTATTTAAGACTATTTCAATTTCACTCTGGTCTGAAATTTCCACCTCTCAGGCTGTGTCCTAAGCTGAATTTTTCTAGGCACTTTGAAGAAATTGATTCAACCATTTTTGCGTGAACAGTCAAAACACATTTTTCAGAAAAATATAATAAAAATATCCTTTTGTTCAACTTCTTCAGTACCAAAACAGCTGGGAGTTGAAAAATGACATTTTTCTGGAAAGTATCCTTCAGCAATAAGTAATTAAGTTTTCCAGTGAACAATATTTTGATTTCAGTAAGCTTTTTGAAACTATTCATGGAGAATGTACAAAACTCTTAAGAACAACAGCGACAAATTAAATCAAGTGATTTTTCTCAAGAGTGGTATACTGCACAGGTAGGTATGCTACGATAACCAAAGGTAGTTTTTGCTAGCTTGTACCTCCAGCCTCATTTTCTCCACTCCTTATACGCAGGCAGGAGGTCACTGACTGGAAATCATGCAGTGCCCAACTTAACACAGGAAAAAAGTGGCACCAGGAACACGGAGGGGAAGGAAAAGAAAAAAAAAGTTCATTTCACCTTGATCCCACCCACGTTTTTTTACAGTTTCCCAGTCAATTCAGAAATCTGGTTTTGAGGGGAGGTTTTTTGYTGTTTTTCTGTTGGGTTTGGGGTTTTTTTAACCCTTCGAGAGAAGGAACTTACACAGTGCAGACATTCATGTTTTCTAGATTAGCGGTGAATAATGTGTAATTTTATGTCTCTAATCACTTTATTTTGCTTGCTATGTTTGTATTTATATGCATTACATAGGAAGGAGCTTCCTGCCTTCCTCTTCTTCATCGCCTCCAAAAGACAGAGGAGAAATGAACATACCTGCCTAGTAAGAATTTATCCATTGTATGTCCAGATGCATCAACTGTGCCGACAAGCAGACACACAACAGTGACGTGACTTTGTTCGTGTCCAAACGTGTCACCGTGGAACAGTTACCAGTTATGCCTACAGCAGACCACTATGAATTTCAGAATTTATTTGTGAATGAATGAATACAAAACGTTAGAGGGAGCTTCCCCAAGAGTCTAGATCATCGTTCACTTCCCAAAAGCACTGCAACCTTTCAAGCACTTCATTTGGTTCAAGCAAGACCTTGAGCAACGGTTTGGGGCACGACAAGGAGACGTGACAGTACCTCAGCCTCAGGTTCCTGCTACTCTTGCCCCGTCGATGTCTGACCTCAGCACAGAAAACATGACCTAAATCACGCAGTATTTATAAAGAAGGCTTTTTTCAGCTCTCACTGGTTTTCTTCCTGCGGATTGCCTAGGATATTTGCCKTTGTGAAAATCCAAAACGAAACTGGGAAATAACAAGAATATTCCTCCCGGCTCCCAGCTTCAGGATAGCTAGTCTACGTGGTAAACCTAACAACAGTCATCAGCTGCTTAGAGGAGACAAAAGATACTAAAACAGGCCTAAAAAAGGTTGGAGGAAAAGAAAGGAGAAAAGCTGTAACACATACTGAAACTTTTGTGGTTTGGCCCACTCCCAGAAAGAATCACCTCTGCAATTCCTACGAACTACCCCAGCTTCTTCAGAAGTCCTCCCGTGTTACAGCAACCAGTCATCCTGTCCTACTCCGTCATCTTAGGCTGTGCRGTGTTGGTATAACTAATGAAGAGAATGATCTATTCCTTCTAGCGTGTATCATCAATAACATCATGCCAATGCAACTCTTACGCTTCTCATATTGTTAAGTGGCCACAAATCATAATTAAAAGTGTAATTCTTCCAAACTATCTATTTGTACAGAACACTTCAACTTCAAACAAGCAATCCTTCAACCTCTGTGCTAACATTTTACATTGTTCTTTTATATTTTTGAAAGGTTCCGAATAGAAAGATCCATGAAACGTGTTTGGTCATGGAATATGCCTTACAGCATTTTAAATAACCTCATTTTCCTCGCTTCCAAAGTAGTTAGAATACTGAAACAACTCTCGAGACTAATATTCTCCACCTCTCCATACAAAACGCTCTCTGATAATTTAACCGTAATATCACAGCTCTAAAATAACATGGCATTTTCTGTGTAACAGTCAAWATATTGTAACGCCTACACGCAAAAGAAGGACATTGGTGGACCATCTACTTGCTTACCCTTGCTGTACCTTTCCCCCCCCACTTCAAAACATGACCATTACATTTTAAGTACATCTAAATACATGTCTCAATAGAAAATTAACGATTGCTATGATTTTTAAAGCGCAAGGGAGCTCACCAACATTTGCTACCACTCTACAAGCCAAGAGGGATGGTATTTTTGAGAGTTTTGCTTTGGCAATTCTGTCCTCACTTAAATCATAGTTKCACCTATTGCTCATTGGGAAACTCCCGCTCTAGAAATACGGCAAATTGTGACAAAGGCTTCCTCTATATTTCAAATTTCTCTAAATCTTAAAAAAACCTAACTTGATAAAGATCTTCCCTTTGTTTCCAGTCCTACCCTGCAGATTTTTGTGCATGTGTGAATGCACACTGACCTCAGAGCATAGGAGAGCATCAGCTTTTCCAAACAATTCTTTGGACACAGCAGAATAGGAAAGAAAGCACGTTTAGCCTTAAGGAAGGGTGAGAAAGTAGATGAATGAACTATCTGAGGATATTAGACCACGTTAAGCATTCGACTAAAGTTCATGGACTGACATTAATAAAATCAAGTTAACCCAGAGTTAAAGATAACAAATATTTCATAACAGTTCCTATGTATTTTGATATTGCAAAAATGTTAACTAGGATCACTGCCATCAGGAAAGCCCACGATACCGGAAACGCTCTGGGGCATGCAGTAGACAGGTGTCGGCATGGATGATTTGAGAGGTTATGAGCACACCAAGTACCACCAGAAGTATTTTGTAGAATTAGAGAGGGTTCAAAGACTCCTGAACTGCCTAGAAAAACCCTCATGAAAAGCGACTGAAAAGATTGGAATCATTTACCTTAGGCTGCATCTACATCACACAGGGTTACGTGCAATGAAGCAGAGCAAATCAGCCTGTGCCAATGCCCAGGCGGCACTTCCGTACCGCTTTTGGTGTCCCAGCTGGCTCGTTTTTAACTGATCTAAATATGCGGTGTGCTCATACGTCAGAAGGAAGATGCATAACAAGGAAGAAGATTGAAGTACAAGAGGGTGGTTAAYATACAGAAAAAGCAAATTATGACTTTATTTTGCTTTTTTTCATATTGTCACAAACACTCTTATCAAGAACATAAGACTGAACTGTGGAACTCACTGCCACAGGACAGTTCAGAAATAACTTTATGTGATCTAACTGCCTTCTTGCCAATGGTTTCAATAAAGCTTGAATTTTCTTAATATTAAATAAGAGACAACACGTACATCGGATTTGAAGTTTTGATGGGATCTCCGAGAATGAACCAGGGACGGGGGTCTCTTAGAGGCAAAGGAATTAGTAATCTCTGAAGGTGTATTTGCAATGTTTGTCTCAAAATGGCAAAGAACAATAAACCCTGTGACATTTCTGAACTGAAATGGGAGAGAGTGCTGACTGCTTCTCTCGCACATTTGAACGAGACAGAGAAACACATCCATACGGGCCTCCTCGTTACTAGTAGAGAAGATTATTTTTTCTGTGATGCTTGTTCATGAAATAGCACTATGTAGCATTTTCATTATGTCTTTCTTACTCTGCTTGACAACCACTTTCATTCTCCGTATTTTTTCAATAAGAGACTTCAATGGACTAGCATGACATTTTCAATCACCGTTTTTTTTCCTTCCAAAACCTGAATTAGAACTCAAAATAGTCAATTTTAAAAAATAATGAGGCTTGCATGAACCTACCCCCTCTCAAATCTTTCAACAAAGAATTGCAAATCTATCCCTCACTGGAATCACGATGCAGTTAAAACTCCCAAAGCTTTCAGCTGGACCAAAATGTTAACTCCCAAGTCCAGTGAAATGGGAGCCTGCAGTGCAGAAACAGTGAGACACCTCTGACTATCCTAGTTCCAATGGGTAAAGCAGCAGTAAAGTCTGATTAATAAGGCAGTTAAACTGCTGCATCTTTCTGTGGTCCTTCAAAAATCATTCAGAAATAAAGAACAGCTTTTCCCCGCCTGTGAGATCAGATTTTGAGATTTTAATGAATGTTCCAAAATCCAATATTCCTGCCAACGGCTTTGTCACAACCTGTTTCTACTTCAAAAACCTTCTGTCTATCACTTTCCGACAGTGAGCAAGGATTTATATGCATCTTAGAAAGCTGCCCAATCACAAGTTTTGCAAGATTTTTAAGATACAGACAGATTTAAAACAGTGTGTCCTTGACTATGAGCATTACACCAGCCTCCTAATTCTCTCACATAATTCCAGGACAAATTACAAGCAGTATGATTATGAAACTCGCATTTAATTATCAAGAAATGTAACTGCTAATGATTTAAAAATCTTTATTAAAAGTTCCCAGTAACAGGAATAAAACCAGGAAAATTATTAAAACTATTATTTAAAACTGACATTTAAATTGTGTTCTCTGGCAAAAGATAAATTGTCAAAGAAAATAAAGTGTAATAATTATTGAGAAGAAGATAAGCTGTCCCATAGTAGTCACTTAAATGACTAAAGCACTCATTAAGTTTTTTCTTCCAAATAAATCCTCTGTTAAACCTTTCTTTGTATTTCTTTAAACTTATGAACATACAAAATCTCACACGACACTTTGACAGGGTTTTGAACCATCACTTAGCCTGGGAAGAGGGAGGACAGGGCTTTGTTTTTTATCTAAAGTTAGTTGTTTAAGAGCAAGACATCATCAGTTAGACACAGTCCCACGTCTCCGTCACATCCTTTCTTATTGGTTTGTATTTTATGTCCTGTCACCATTCATACGCTTTCCTAAATCCCCCTCCTTTAGGGGGAAGTTTATTTGGAAGGCACATAAAATAATTAAAAATACAAATACTCCTGACAATCCTCATCAGACTAAACAAATTTTCTCTAAGGAAGTAAAAAAAAAGTGCTGCTTCTCCCCAGGCACACATTGATCAAAATATTGCCATATCTGGGCAGAAGTTTTACACAAAACATCTAGACCATCTAACATGTCATATTTGAAATTAATTAAAAAACCCAAACAAACCACCCCAAACCAACACTCTCCTCCCCACCCCTCAAAAAAAAAAAAAAAAAAAAAAAAAAAAAACCACACACCAACCAACAAAAACCAACAACAACAAAAAAAACCCCAAAAAACCCCACCAAACCCCAAACCAACGAGGCTGCCTAAAGCATGTAGTTCCATTTTCTTCCAAGAATACACCACCACAAATGCGTGGCATTTCTTCTCAGGAGACAAATGATCTTTTGACAGTAATGTTCTTAAGTCACTAATGAAAGACAAAGTAGTAAACGTTAAGCAAAACTCCTTTATTATCTTCACACCATCACTCATTTGTTGACTCGCACTCCCGGCTGGGTGCCGAGCATCCCAATGTCTCCCACAGGCATCTATCTAAAAAAGCTGACAGCAGTTTAGTTTCGTTTCCTACTACCAAAATTCGCAGCCTGCTCGCTATAAGCGGCTCACCAAAGACGCCTTTAGCCAGTGCCATGGAAGAAGGATGTGCTAAGAAACATTTTCCACAATCCAATGAGAAGAGATCATTTCCAAAAAAAAGCATGGACAACAATAGCAGCACAAACACTAATAAGAGCAGAAAAGGCATGCTGATCTTCCAGAGCCAACAGAAGTGCAGCTGGGAGTACAATTTCTGGAAGAAGCGTTAAATTGTAAAATCTGGCAGATTTGGACTACGACCTGTCAAAAGGAGCATCTGATATTGGAAGCCTTAACCTGTACAAAACCACCCTCAACATCTGCAAGGGTGCAGCGTTTCTGATCCTAAACACGTTTGCTATAAAAGCGAAATGAGACTAAGCCAGCAGCCAATTCAGATGGGCACGTCAAAAGACGAGGACTTTGAAAAGCCAGCRAGCCACCTCTAACACCGTAAGGAAGCTCTGACGAACCACTTCAAAAACTTAAGCCAAGAAATTAAAGGAAGCGAAGGAAGCTCGACCAAAGCTCAAAAGCATTTTTAACAGTGCTAGACGCAATTCAGCCCTTCCTGAAATATTCTGAAGAGTTACAACCCTTAAAACTAATGTCTCAGGACAGTCACACCACCAGCACCTCACCCCTCTTTGCTAATTCCTCCAAGGCTCAGCACAGACTGCCAGCAGCCACCAAGAAAGCATCTCTACGCCCACCAACAACCCTGTCCTTCGGCAGGGACCTGCGCCTGGGCAAAGCTATCCAAGACAGCTGAAAAACAAATCCCACTGCAAACCGCTGCGGAAAGATGCCACAGTAATTGACTGCTTAGGTGATGAAATGGCAGATGAAATACTATGTTGACAAATGTAAATTAACACGCATTGAAAAAACATTCCTGACTTTACTTACACAATGATAAGCTGTAATTTAGCTATTAGAACTCAGAAACAAGAGCTTGGAGTTATATGTAGTTCTGCAAAAACATCAGCTCAGTGCTTAGCAGAGATTAAGAAAAGCAAACAAAGATGAAAAATATTCATATCGCTGCATGCTTCTCCTTTTCTCGTACTCTTCTCCAAGTATTTGCTCTTGGCCACCCTTCGAGAGCAGACATTGAGAGTTAGCTCGATCTCTGATCTGACTCAGTAACACCTTTCTGGTGCTCCTGCTACAGGAACAGTGCAATTTGATAAAGGGACTATGAATTAAAACATTATTAAATTTACAAGAATTTCAATTTAATAGCATCAACACTAGGTAGGCTATAAATGCCTTCCTGATTTTGTTACATATTTTATTTACAGGATGAGCCAGATGGCTCAACAAAAACTGATACAAATTTGGAAGTGTTTATTATTGTATATTGCCATTGCAGGTCTAAAGGAAGCAAAATACAGCGTGTTAAGTTTCAAGGTGCCTCAACACCCTATCTAACACTGCGCTTATTAATTGTGACCAAAATTAGGAATATATAAAAAGGACAGTTGCAGATCTCTTTAAAGGCACTTTTAGCTTAATATAGACCAAAATCAAATCCCACTGAAGTCAACAGCAAAATCCCATTAATGAAATGGGCTTCTACACCAGCCGACATTTGTTTAGTTAACGGTAATGACATACAGGGAACAGGCAACTTCCATCCACCGCAAAATTCATCCATCCCATACTACACAATAATGCAATACCTAAGAATGTCTCAAGAGGAATGCATAATATTTTAATGCCAGACTCCTGATCCAAGTACGGATTACAAAATATCACACCTACAAGTCAAGATTCAGAGAACATCATTGTTTCTGAATACCAACATTTGGCCACCCTGGAAGAATAGCACATAAACTGCCTACTAAAGAAAAAAAACAACCCACTAAAAAAAACCACAAAACCAAAGACATCCAAACATCCAAAATTGTTACACAGGACAAGCAACTAAAACTGTAGTAAAATAATTCACTCGACAGTGCACAACTGACACCTGTACGTCACTACGAGCTTAATGGCTTTAATTCTGACATCAGGTGTTCAAATGACCAAGAGAACTACAGCAAGAACACATATGCTTCCTTATAAATGTTCTTGCTACCAACTCAAACCAGAAGCTAATTACACATCAAATAAGCTGAGCTCTTATTGTGGTAGCTGTAAAACTAATTTTTTTTTTTTTCCTCCTGAAGCCACTCTACTGTAAAACCCTTGGATCGCTTCTGTGGATTCCAGACCTCAGATACACTGAGGGACAAAAAAAGAAATAAAGTGAAATAATAACATTACAAGTGAGACACTAAATCAAAATAAAAGATATCCAGGAAAAGAAAGTTTTAAAAAATGGAGGAGGAAGGATTTAAACTCCATTTAAATCGCTTAATGCTCAAGAAAAGAGCATGAAGTCCAACTTTAGGTCCCATGAAAACATTTTTGATTGTTGTCTTTCAGTAGAAATAATTCTGCAAGTGAATCCTAAATAGGAGCACTATCTTCACAAGACAAATTTGATCAAACACAGAGTAGACGTTTTCTGAAAGGAAAGCTTTATCTTTAGCATTATTTTGACGGTGGAAAAAAAAAAAAAAAGAAATTATTAGAGCAATTATTTGACTTAATTGTAACATTAAGCGAATTTTCCTTACATTTACCTGTCCCCCAAATATTTTACATCAGGATATACAAGAAAATGCTTAGGAACCAAGGAAGTCCTCAGAAACATTCACATAAACAACTGATCTGATAAAAAAAAAATCTCCTAGGAACTGAGGTTTTGCTGGATCTCAAAATCAGCATTTTAAAGATAACATGGGGAAACAGCTTGCAGTCATCCTGTTGCTACAGGTGCTGTTGCGTTATTTGTTTGCTTAAGAAATTCTTTTCTTGCTTCCTATTTTACGTCACACAAATTTCGAATTACGAATCYGAGATTCAACTTTCAAATGTAGTAAGAACAAAGGCTCTGCAGCATCACATGAATATTTTGACTGGCTGTCATTTTTTTCCTTCACCACATCCAAACAGACATATCGAGAATGATAACTAAAGCGTATTACGAGCTACAACTGTCAAGACTGAACAAAATAGAGAAAGACAGGTTTAGTCCTGCAATATTGTCCAGGAAAAAGAAGAGGGAAAAAAACCAAACAAAACAAAACACAAAACACCAACACAAAATAAAAAAAGATCATGGAAATCCTCTCACATTCTTTAACAGCAGAGTTCTTCTGAAAAGCTACTAGTTTAGATAATCTTCCGTGAAACCACAAAACTGCATTTCTTATAGCATGTGAGAAATCAAGCAAAATTGCTAGGCAGAAGTTAGTCAAAGAGCGTGACTAAGCTTGATTAGCTTTCTGCTGAAGTCTTTTCAAAATGTACACATTTTCTTGGTAAGCAATACTGCCAGCGGATTATTAAAACTGATCGCTTTGCTGTGTTACTATTTACGAGCTCAGGAATTCCATTACAGCCTTTACTAAACATGGAATTGGTCTAAAATGTCAAAATAGTTTCAAACAAAAACGATGCAGGCCTATGGGTTAGGGCAATTCTTTAAAACTTACAATTTTTTTAATTTGAAAAGCCCAAATCCCCCCCCCCCTTTTTTTTTTTTAAATAATGTACCAGTTGCCCAGTGACTGGTATATTTAAATATTTTGATGCTGAGGGAGTCACAGTCACATGGCAAGCTTTTTATTCAAATTTCACGCACTGCAAAACATAAAGGAGACCAGAAGGTATCCCAGTCAGGCACACAAGGACAAAACACGCAACTTCCTTGCGTGGGTGTTGGTGCTCCAATTATCCATTCGRGGTGGTCCATTTTGTCTTGGAAGGGGCTGTCTCTTAGCAGCCTTCCTCAGTTTCACTGCCTCGCCCGGATGCATCTGCAAAGTTAATTGCCCTTCCACGATATAAGAAATAAGCCAGCCAGCCAAGGCTGCATTAATCAAAAAGGGAATTCTCYAGCATGGTTTTTGGTCTTGCTCTAGACAAAAGAATCGGAGCTGGGGTAACATAATATCCTGGCAGCCCGAACAGACACCCCGTCTCCCAGATTCGGATTTACAACTAGTCTTGACTGGAACCATCCCTTGCTGAGTGCAGAAAACAGAGTTCCTTAAATAGCTGATCTGGCAAGCATCACTCATTCAGGCTCATCTGGCAGAAATAGCATCTGCAAAATCACTGGGAGTTAATAACGCATTCATCGACACTGAAAATGACTGAAAATTCCCTTTTCACTTATTATCCTACCTCTCTAATATGTTTTAAAAGGAACTGTAATTACCATTGTGCACCGTTGTTAGGAAAGAGAAGATGAAAGCTGCTCTAAAGCAGCTGCACGGTCCCATCTCTCTTTTGCTCTTTGCTAAATAACAAACGTGTGCCTTGAAGTGATTGCTCCACAGCGAGAAGTGACTTGTGGGAATGAATTGTAACGACCTTGGGTTGTTTACTGGGGAACTTACCAGAGCTACCGCTTGGGCGAGCGCAAAAGAGAGTTGATGTAAGCAAACCCAAAGAGTTATCTSTAGAACAAATAACGCTGTATGCCTAAATGCCTATGGCACTAAAATACCTACGGCACCCTAGCAAATACAATCCCTGCTTCCAAACTTTATTATGTTCAGAGTGATGACTGTTTGATACGGTTCACGTCTGACCAGAGAGTGGGCAAAATCTTTCCTAAGAGAAATGCTAATGTTAAGCCTCTTTCCAATTTCCAAATAAAATAAAATATAATTAAAAAAAAAATACTCAAACCTCCCCTCCTCCAGGTTCCTGCCACCAAGACTTCAAAAGTGCAAGCGAAGTGGCTGAAACATGAAAATGAAACAACACACCAACAAAAAACACTGCCGCTGGAAAGCTTCAAGACACCCTAAACGTGTCACCTATTTGCAAAATTTTAACAAGGCTGTTGCTGATGAATGGCTATAAATATAAAAGAGTAATGAGACACAAACAAGAACAGGAGCCCTAAACAACAACAGAAACATTGCCTGACTGGATGAGTAAACAGAGCTTAACATGGTTTTGATTCACTGGTAATTTTGGGGTCTTTTATCTTTATGAATATAGTAACTAATAGGAGCCATAAATAAAGATAACAGATGTTAAATAKGTATTACTGTAAGTTCTGCTAAACAAAAAAATTAATATATAATAACGGTAAATGGTCTGCATGCCAAAATACTTAAAAGGCTAAGCAGCGCTTAAAAACAACAACAACAAAAACAGTTTCTCCTTTTCTCGTAACCACATATAAACTTCAGAGCGCATTAGGGCAAGACTAAATCACAGTTTCCTTGCTGAAAAACATGGGAAAAACAAAGCTTTGAAGAATGCATGCTGTATGTAATTTAGGTACTGAAAAATGCATATGGTATTATTATAAATTTAATAGCAGGGAAAGTATCAATAAGGAAATGATAGATGCAGCAATTTTTGAATTTCCTTYTACACCAGAGGGTAGAGGGGCAAAACGGATCCCATTTTCACTGTTTAATGATAAACTGGCAAAGCACAGCTCAAACAAGCCTCATTAAGGTRAGTAACTTATGTGCTGTCTTTTATCCTTTAGTAGCCTATGTGGTCTGTTACTTAAATCAAATTACCASACACTGTGTGAATTATAGATTAATATTACATACGATTACACCAAAGTTGGCCCCACTGTGGACAAYCGGAGCAGTGACTCACAGGCCAGAAGTGGAAGGGTGATGATTTGAAAGCTAGTCAGTCATTAATGGCTTCTAATCAGCCAGCTGGATTGCTTATTTGATGATCCCTAACTAGCCTTTTCCCAAAGATAAAATAGCTAAGAATATCACTATATAGTACACTTCCTATACGACACGGCTGCATAAACCCCCAATATAATAAAAACAATTGATTGCCTACATGATATAGCATTAGTCCCTTAACCTCAACTCTGTTCACCTAGGAAATAAATTAAAAAGCACGATTTCACTAAAAAGCACATGGCTTATAAGCTGTGTTTTCCTGGAGGAAAAAAAAAATGGTACTAGCACCTCCATATCCGATTCATAATTCTACTCCATCTAGCTCTAGCCGGCTTACTTTGAATTACAAACAACTGAGATTCAGCGTGTTATTTTCCCCGCAGTATTTAGCTGTCAAAGATACTGATCTAGAACGTGCATTGTTATTTGGCCTTTTAAAACTTTCTATAGTTGTCCTTCCCCCTGAAAAACAAGGCTTTCTTTTTCAGTACGGTCCTTCCAATGCTAAGTGTGTAACCAGGCTTYGTCTTGGGAGCGGCAGCTGGTCTGGAGCAGCGCGGGGACAGGAGGCAACCCGAACCCACAGCAGAAGGAAAAACCCACCCTGCAGCGAGGGCAGCAGCCCCCATCCACACAAGAAACCAAACGCACGTCCCGATGGCAGGGCAGGACCCCCCCAAAAGATGCTTCCTCCCCTGCCGTAAGCCATTCCCTAAGCTCGCCCCGCCTTGCACTTTCAAACTTGGGGCTGTTCAATAGCACCTCATAAAATAATGTTCTGTAAATGCTTCCAGTCTCTTACCTCCGTTGAAAAAACTACAGCCTCTAGTATTTAAATACACGTGTGACTAAAAAGCATTTCATGCCCCAGTGGACAGTAGTTTAGATGGCATTGCATTGTCATTCAATGCGGTAAAGCTTTTTACATCCTAAGGAATACTGAGAGATGCTAAAAACATCATCGGTGGTTTCATTTCAGCCTCTCCTGCCAGAGCACAAGAAAGTTCACAATTATATTTTGCCGTCTATTGAACTACAATAAAAAATTACAAATACAAAGCATCTATTACACATAAAATTTTTAATATACCTTTATAAAGTACTTAATTGCTCAAAGGCTTGGGGGAGGGAGAGTTGTTTCACAAAGAAATAGTCCAAAACCAGAAAACTTTCAACAGCGTTTACCAAAAGTACTAACTTAAAGTGACATTTTCTCCCCCCCCCCCCATATAGATCTTCTGTGGAAACTTTTTACTACTTTGACACAAAAGCCGCTTTTTCAAAAAAACCATTAAAGAGCCACAACAGAAGTCACTAATGGTTAGTGCCTTCCATTGAGAGTGAAATACAAAACATTTAAGGGGCTACGCACTATAAGCTTTTTCTCTCTTTCCCTTGCATCTCTCTCGTCGTCCTCTACTAAAACCAGAATGTGAAAGGAAGTATCCAACACCATCACGTAAGAGGAGACATCAGCTTATTTTGTGAGGAAACTCATCAGTCAACAGTTATCGTAAACTGTATTATTCGGATGCCAAGCAACTAAATTTTATATTGCAAGCATATAACTGCTCTTAGAACCGCTTATTTTTTAAAAATTTATTGGCAACGTACGCCTTAGAAGAAATTCTCTCGTATATTCTCCAACCTCTCACATTTCTCATGCAGAAAATAGCAGCTATACAAATTTATAAGGACTTCAGTCTTTCCAATGACTGGAACTAACAAAATGTATGGCATACTAAGTGAAATGGTTTTGCTTGACGAAGGCTGCAAGTTCTTTGAACAGCGAACCAACTGGGAATCCATATTCTAATTCTCAATCATATAAAACACCATGATGGACAGCTCTGTCAAGCTCATTAATACTAAAGCAACTGCTGATAATTGCTCCAGGTTTCAACCTCTAATTAAAGCCAAGTGGCTAGATTTGCATATAGTAAACAATAGAAGTTTCTCGCAACCACGCTCCCAGAGGCCTTATCAGCTTCACAAATACAATATCATTAAAACTTGAATGCTAATTACGGTTAATTTCTCAATGCAAATAGGAATAATTCACTGGATATTTAGGTCTTTCTTGCTCAGACTTAGCACTGCAGTTTATCTAAATGCACCCTAGACACCAAAAATAACACACCGGGAAGAACAAAACATTCCACCATTCTCCCTTCTCCATCGTGTTTAATAAAATTATGTCAAATGTTATCAAAAGCATTCTGATACATTGAGCAAGGTAAGTCAATTAGCCTTTCTCTATTTGTTCAGTTTATCTGGGTTAAAAAAAAAAAGCCCTAATTAAAAATACTTCAGGCTAAGCTATTGTGCTCATGTTACAAACTTTGGTAATATCATAAAAAGACTTTTCAAAACTATCTTTATTTTAAACATTGTCTATATAATGACAAAAATAACAACATAGTGGAAATCTGTCTCCATTGGGAAAACACATAAGATGCATTAAAGTGTCTTACAATAACACACTTCTAATGTATTTGTAATTTCTCCTTCAACCTCCCGAGTCATCTATAAGAAAAGAGGGAGCAGGGGAATAAAGAAGTAGAAAACGTTTTTCCCCCCGTGAAATAGCAGCCAACGCTCCAGCACCCTCAAGAGCAGGCTAAGACACGAGCTTCGCGTGCCAGCCTGCTCACCGAGAGCCCCTGGGCACTTGCAGCCTACGAGTGCAGAGGATGGCGATGCGCACCACCATGATGTACTGAGGCTTGTATGAGCAGCACCAAGAGGTGAATCGCTCTTACTCAGAGAAAGACCCCCACTGCTCAGCAGCACGCCCAGTCGTTGATGCTTGGGATATGCCATCCCGTTAGCTCAGGCCTCTCCTCGCCATCAGCTTCAGAAAAGTCTAGGATTTCCTCCCATCTGCTTCATCTCAAAACTCTGCGTGGACTAAAAGGCCAGTTTCTACAATGGGAGCAACAAGTCACCTAAAACCAGCTCATCCATAGCTACTACAAAAATACTAGTGCAATGCTGACAGTGTCAGGGGCTAATTACTGTCTCCGAATGTACCGGGGAAAAGTTACAGTTTTCTTCCCRCTGCTACGAAGGCTGCATTAATGAATCAGGTTATGATCTCCATTGACAGTCCCTACTATTTTTACATGCATCCCACATGTAAAAGGACTTCTACACTCCTCCAGCCCACACCAGTTAAGTTACAGGTGGAAAGTGAGCAATTAGGATTCAGAGATACCTGTTTCACAACAGCTGCGTCACATAGAGAGGAGTAAACTTCACTTTCCACGTAAATATTTATTTATGTATGTATGGGGCCTCTGTAGGGTCACCAAGGCACTCCTACAACTGCTTTTCGTGGAACCATCTTCTCCTCCAGCCTGCCTCTGTCCACACCTGCCTATCTGCTTTTCCAAGGAAAAAATCAACCTCCAAGTAGTACTATGAAAATATTTACTTGGCAAAACTTTATTGTCTTTCCCCCCCTTCCCTTTCAGAGCGCCTCCATTTTTCTTCTTTCTTCGCTAGCCTCTCATCCTGGCCTTTTTCATAGAGGAGGCAACCTTCAGGCCACCTCCCAAGGCTTCTTCCAAAACATCCAAGCTTTTGTTTTACCTTGACCCAGAATTTATTTTAAAAATAAAAATAATTAAAAAACAAAACAAACCCCAAACAAACAAACCAACCCATACAAAACCCAACACTTGCTATCTATTCTGCCTCCTTCCAGTTCCAAGGTACCGACTCAAACTACATTCTGCAACCAGATCATCTATCTAATCTGATAACCTAAATCTTTATTTTTTTTTTTTTTAAATTACATTATCCTTCACTCTTTCTGTTTCTGTCAGTGATCCCGTAATCGGAGCCCCTCTAGATTTAATTTCCTCTCCCCTTAAACGTGTCTTTTTCCATGCTGGACATGACTACAGGAATGTCTCCAAGTTCATAGGGTGCCAAGGCTTTTGCCCTCCCTCAATCAGTTAAACAGGACACAAAGCTTCCTCCACGCGGCTCTCACACGCTAGCCTGTCAACACGCTTTCATGTTACTTTGGTAGGAAAAAACCGTTAAAACCAAGGCAAGCAAAATAAAGCAAACATAAGATCAGCCTTGGTTCTCTGTGCACACTGTATTACCTGCTACAGTTTATGAATCTGAAATCTACCCGTGTCAAACATTTCCCCGCAGACAAAGCCTCACACTGAACCAGGCAGGCTTAACTCCTGCTGTTAGCCCTCGCTACACGTCCAGTTATTTGCAACTCTTCCACCGCTGGGGCTTTGTCCGTCACTACATCTTATAGCAGAAGTTGCCTATTAGCTTTCAAAKTACACCACCAGCATTTTCGTCCTTTAAATTATTACTTTCCCTAAGTCTTTAATCATTTTTGTTACATTGAACTGATTGGAAGCCAGGGACCATCAGCTGCAACAAACATATTTAAATGGCTTGCAGCAACAGCTGAGCACTTCCGCAGTGAAACCCCAAGCATACGATGATTCATGTCGCATTAGAAATGAAAATTTATAGAAAATCATGTAAATCTTTTTGCAGAAACTTAAATTTTTGACACTTCTGCTGCAGAATATTGCCCCACTTCGATCGTTTCCACTGATGCTGTTTTCTGACATCGATACGGTGAGGCRTGATGTACCAGAACATTTACAGAGCCTTCCCTTCTCCAATCTGAGATTTGATTATTACTTATTGATTGCAGTTGTTATGCCAGCTGAAGACGTTTTGGGTGCTGAGAGTTTACAAGGTTTTCTTCAGATACACAATATGGGAGCTTGACTCCAATAGCTTTGGCCGAGTCCAAATTTTTCATCCACAATGGCTGGGAAAAAGCACACTTACAATCAGTCTATTTGAAAGTCAAACCATTTCATATTTTCTGTTTTTGTAAAAACAAACATTTCCTAATGTGTACCTAGCAATTGCTCAATGCCATTGTGTTCAAGAACCCTTGAAAGGTTTTATTTCTCCTGATAATACCTCAGAAGAGGGTAGCGGTATAGCTGCAAGCCTACTCTTCACCATTAAGAGAGCCTGCTGCATTAAAGGGGTTTGATTTATTTATTCTTCAGTATAAAACGGCAGAACAATATATTCYGGAAGAGCTTAATAAACACACTAGAAACACGCTAGAAAAACCTTGGGAAAAACAGGGAAGTGGTCCATTGGACACGTACTCTTTACCTACAGTTTTCACGCCTTCCAAAATTTTACAGTTAAAAAAAMCATTCTTATTCTAAGCGAGCTATCATTTGACATGAACTTAGCTCATTGACTCTAATTCTAAGTCTTTCAGGACAGTGCTTTCCTTGACATCCACAGAACCCACAGGATTTACAAAAAGATCTCCTGAGCCATCCAAAGAAGAAGAAAAAAAAAAAAAGATACAACTTGCACTCCAGAGGCACAGAAGGTTTCCAGAGACCATTTTAAGGCAACAGTCTGGACACACATTCATAACAGTTAATGTTTTATGTCAGTATAAACCAGTTCCTCCTACTGATGGAGAGACCTTAGGACTATTAATAGTACCACTATTGCTTACTAATTTTTGAAGGAGCACTTAATCTTGATCAGTTGCCATTTCTCTCACGAAGTTCAACCTCTTTTGCAGACCAGAAGACACTAAGATGAGACACGCAAACATCTCGGAGGAAACTTCACTGCTGACCTTGGTGCTGTCACGCTCTCACCAAGGTGAAAAATGTGTGCGCAAGCAGGAAGCACCCAGTAAGTCTTTCTAGGAGCAGCTTAAACAAACRTCATCACCTGTAGGTTCATAACTTAACAATACATGGAATGGTTATATGGCCAACATATTATATATATATGCTTTTAGGAAGTCTTTGACTTCAACCCTCCCAACACCTGCCACCAGTCCCAGTGTAACTCCAAAGAACTAAGAATCTGCTTCTAATTAGCCCTCTCCACAGGCATTCATACAATTTGCAAGTTTGCCTTGGGTAGGCTTTTTCAAGCTCTTCCTGACCTATGCTCACGTCGCATTCACGCCCGAGTAGTATTCCTGCCTATTCGCTATTCTCCCTTTTGGATTTAACTGCTGAAATAGGTATTATTCACAGGTCAGAATTAGAAGGGAATTGTTATCTTTAACAAAGTCTTTCAYGATTCAGCCCAAACTATCTAATATTTTATTTGGCTGGAAGTGCTCTTATTAAGTCCAGACTGTTATTTAGGTACTAGTGAGAATTTAACTTTGTACTCCAAAGCCTTTTCTGGAGCCTGTCATTTAACCAAAATCTCCCTGACACTTGTGTAGCATTCCATTATTCTCCCCAAACTACCTCATAAAGACTTGCAAGGTGCACACGTTTGTTTTATAAACCATCTCAGCTTTCCCTCCTCTGGCAGGACTAAGTACAAAGGGATTCGGTAGAATGTCATTTTGTGAAATGATACTTTGCATATTTATTCAGAGAAGCCCTACACTTGGGGAAAATGCAAGGGCTGGTTTTCTTAACAAGGAGATAATAAAGAAAAATGGTTTCRTTTACTTAGAGTACATCTGCACTGCAAAGGAAAGGTATGATGATAAATCGTACTAACGCATCCAAGCTACCCAGTTCAGGGACTACAGGTGGTGCAGCTATGGCAAAGCTCTTCTTGGTCRAGATTCGCGAGTATTTAGCCAGAATGAACTAAGTTATTTCAATTATCCCTGGTACCTACAGAAATCCTTTAGATGATGTTGATGACACTGGACTAGGCCTTCCAAAAATGAATCCAGCTTAGGCCAAATACATGAGAAAATGGCAAAATACTCCCCTCCCAACTATAAATGAAGGAAACGGACGTACCACTGAAATGATGCACAGTAAACGGTGACGAACACCACCAGCAGTTCCCGCTTTTAAAAACATCGATCACTAGCAATTTTAATTAAAGTCAACAGTGCAGTAGGTGATTTGGCTCAGCATCCTTGAATTTATCAGGTGGGTTGTTTCTAATGCCCGATTACAGGCTGTAGTCACCACCACCATCAGGCCTAAGTAGAATTAGCTGTCACTAACGTCATTAGCTTCTGGGGGTGAAGTCCTGAAATGAAATACGATAGATATACATCCTCTCAGACAGCAGCTTATTTGAATGAACTGATGTCAGACAGCGTCACTACCTTGCAGTTTTTTAGTAATACGCTTCTTGGACCACCAAATGACTGGTGGTCTAATGAAACTATTTTTTATGACTCCCACCTTTTAGCAAAATGTTTATATTTAACTTCAAATATACCTGATATGGTGCTATCGACTTGCTTTCCTAAGAAAACAGGGAGCTGCATTTTCTGAACTGGCGTGTCACGAACATTCAGATATTAACACTGCATCAAAAAGTCAGCTTATATGCCACACTCCTCATTTCTGTGCCAGGGCCACGGAGAAAAGACATGGTTGTGAGATAAATGAGAATCTTTCCGTATCTGCTGTCTTAGGTCTGGATACAACTTTTATTCTATATAATGCAACTCAGCAGCTCTGATAGTCAAAGACCCTCGGTAATTTTGCAGATGATTCAAAAGGGGTGAAATAATGAAGATACATGAGAATACAGAACAAAAGGGAGGCGGAGAGAGATTAGGGAAATGGATGAATAGGTGTCCTATAGAATTCAGCATTATGAAACACACTTTGAGGGATCAAAGAAGGAAGTATGTAAACGCTTAAGAGGAACAAAGCTACAGACAACAACAAACATAACGACTCAAGATTGCAGTAAGTAATAATATGACGTTTGGAACACTGCGGTTCTCTGTTAAAGAAAACAACTATGGCACCACGGTACATAAACAGGGGAATTAGAATGCAGGGGAAACGTTAATTCAGCAGAAAGAAAGAGAAAATGACAGTTTGATGACTTACATTTGTCTTGAGCTCGTCCTTGTCACCGAACTTAGACTTGGCGTATTTGAGAATGGAAGAATAGGTAAGAAAAGGTCAAACAGGAATRCCTGCATGTAGCAGATGTATGAAGAAACGCTTTGCACCATGGTGTATTTCGCTTTGAAAAACAAAATTCTGATCTGCAATGATCCAGTTGGAAAAGACACTCACACAAGGACTTAGAAAGGACGTAAATGAAAACTGAATAGGAGATGGAGATTTAAAACCAATATCAAAAACRTTTTGGTAATCCAGAGTCATTAATGGCAACATTTTCTCCTTCTGCAGGAGGCAGGCAGGTACAAAGCTTTCTGTACCATGCAAACACTCGGATGTTCAGCTTCAGGCATGTGACAAGGGGGGGCACCTTTCGGTTCCAACATGCCGAAACACAAAGCAGCACATTTACAAGGGTGGCCAGAGACAGAACCAGGGCAGGCAAAAATAAAGAGCACGGAGAGGTCATATTGAAACAGCATCATCTGCTTACAAACCAGGAGGATTAATACCATCACTACTACGCTAGCAAAGTTTCCTGCACAAAGCCTGACTGTCTATGCTTGACTCGGGGAGGGATGCGCTCCGTAAATAGGGAATACTAACAGGTAATAAATATAAAAACTTCTCGGGCTTCTGCTCTCTCACCTTTCACGCAGGCTCTGACACACTTGCAGTTTCCCTCTTTTTCGCACAAGCAGGGGAAAGAACCGCACTGTGTTTATGGAAGCGCGGAGTCAGGATCAGCTGTTCAAGGAGGACATGTTAATGGCTAATTCTGCCCCAACACCATCTAAGTTTTCTCGATTGACATCGTCACCCAAGGTTTCTGTCCAAACTATGTCATTTAGTATGAACAAAAACCATTGCGTCATGTCTGCTCCTCTTCTGGAAGTGCACAGTTGTGTGGAACAGACACAGGTTGAGATTTAATTCATACAGATTTAATCCAGCCAGTATATGTCAGAGAAAGTTCAGAAAGGTATGACTACTCATAAAAACCAGCAATACGCTGATTTATTTCCTTAGAAAAAGAAAAGATTTGCGGTGTAACATATTCTATATTCCGACGTGAATAGAATAAATAATAATTTTTAATAAGACCGCTAGTAAAGTAAACGTTCAAGATAACCACAGTCTACAGAAATGTGTGTTCTTGGCTTATAGTTTTAACTTGGGTAGTCATCTTTTAGGAAGGAAAGGCATAACAAGAGAAAATAAAAAAAGTCATTTACCTGTAATTATCCCAATTTAAAAAGTTCTCTCACCCTTGCAATAATGTCCTTCTATGGCAAGCCATGGGAAGTCATGCTACAATAACATCATCGTTTTCTTTACCAAGACTACTAATTCCATGTATTATATTTGCTTTCATCTGTGCTACGAACAAATCTCTAAATCCTAATTGGCAGGCATCACTAGGAGTCGATAAGCAAGTCGGCTTTGAAAAAATAAGGCTGCTAAACTGTTTACTTAAACTGGACTGCATGTAGTTTATATTTGGTGAGAACAGGTTTTCAGATTAAAGAAATGAGTATTTCATCAGAATGAAATACTGAAGTACCAGTCATATTACTTTAATTAGACTATTCAAGTTATACTGGTTTTACTCTGTACAGGCCTTGAAAGATAACGCGACATTATCATACTGGAACAATATTAAAAAAATCTTCTCAGGTAAGTGTATAAATATTCCAGGTAACTACTGATCATTGCTATTTCTTTCTATGTAGCTATGACATAATATGTCACTTCTGTATTGTTGCTCCAAGCGACTAGTAGCAATTCAGAGAAAACATATTTAACGACCTGCAAACAAGGCTCATGAAGGCATACCCCTTCTGTTCTTTTTTTCCAGAACTGCTTTCCAATATATTTACTCTGATCCTAAAGAGATATTATGCTGTAATGAAATACTTTTTTTTAACCTAGGTAAGTACGATGATGCCCATCTGATACACAGAATAATTTATGCTTTTAATTTTTTATTTCTTTGCTTTATAGTAGCTATTTAAAGATAAATAAATATAAAATATAAAAACAATGTTCAAAATAATCAATTTTTTAATTTGCTATTTGAAAAATGGACTGATTTCAAGTAAAAAAGCAGATACAAGTTTCACACTATAGTTCGTTCTTTGCATAGATAAATTAAGGCAACGTTTAAAAAACCAAATTGGACGTACAGAAGCGTCTCAAAATTATTAGATGAAAAAATGCCAAGTAACAGGGACCTTGCGAGCACCATGCAGTGCTAAAACGCAGCATCACGCATTCTTTTCCTCATCATTAAATTGCGAGGAAAAAAAAATCTGGTAGTGACAAGTCGCTATCTGCCAGACAGCCCTTCATACATTGCTAGGCATCACGGAGGGTACCTCCAGCATGAAAACCTGTGAATAAGCAATTTCTAATTCCGGCAAGATTTGACTCCACTTCTGGTGACGGAGAGAGTCACTGCAGTCTGTGTCAAAAAAAAAAAAAATCAACCCTGTTGCAACTATTATTTTCCGTTACCGCTATTGCTGTGAATCTCATGAGTCTTAACAGGGATTGCACCTTCATAGYACACGCAGACTGTCCTTACAGAGCAAATACAAGCCCTCCCAAAGAGCCTCAAACTGCAAACAAGAYGACAGGAAACAGGTCAACGGAAGGAAGTAAAGTAGAAGGACAACGATTGACTTCACACAGAGCCCGATGGCTACAGCCCACCAGCTCTACGGGCTTTGTTAGGAATTTGTATATGCCATCAGCTTTTACTACGAATTTCCATTACAAGAATGTGCTATTAAAATAATGACAAGCATCTTATACACTTGACTCTAGACAGCCGAGATTTGCATGCAAATAACAACTCCTCTAGTCTATTTTTACAATTTTTTTCTTTTTTCCAATCAAAATGAAGATCTCCCCCCACCCCCCCAGTAAAATTTCCTCTGTACAGTAACATAAATCRTTCTCTTCCCCTGCACTTTATGGTGTAGACTTTCCAGCAATCCCTAGTTTTTATGGGCTGTCTCATATAACTAGCATCTTGGTCCACTGTCTGACAGATTGGTACTTTGTCCTTCCCTAACGAGACAGTTTCCCAATTACCAAACCAACAGGCAGAGTTTCTAGAAAGTTTCATCCTTTTAAGCACAGGATTCCCACAGGGTGAATGGTGAATTATCACACGTTAAACCCATCACATACACAAACATGCAGAATTTATTCCTGAACAAGCCATTTCCTTTTTCATTCCACTAGTTCAGTTTTTTTTTTTTTTAAAGTGTACAGTCAGTGTTTCATTAAACCCAACAAAAATAACTAACCTTTCTTCTTCTTCCCATCACAAAACCACCATGTTGCAGAACAGCTACAACAGTAACATCACAGAACAACAAAACGGAGAACTGAGACTCTCTAGTAATGCAATCTGTTTATTAAAGCACCACTGTTATTTCTTTATACTATCTAGACAGTTGTTTGTGGTCAAGCAGAAGATGAACCAGGTGGGTGGGTGGGAGGGCTACAGTGGCTTTTGTCCTCTGTTAATGCCACTTGGTGCAGTATCTAAGCCCCAGCATCCTGAGACCTGTCTGTCGGTAGAAGTTCAAGCACTTGCTCTGTTTGAGGCTGTACCTGTCCCTGTCTGTACTCAAAACGCTTCTGAACACTTAGGATGGGGCAGGGGGGAAGGGACATCCCTATTCAGGAGACATCATATCACACTTAAAAAAAGAAAGAATCGTATCAGGTCATACCATCGTCGTTACCACAAATAATTTCTATGCGGTAGGTTACCATGAAACATATTCGCGACCGATCCATGTATCCTTCTGAGCCGCTCCTGCCACTCTTGGCCTTAGAAAACAAACACTGTTATACGCTTCAAGCATCAAAAATAAAACAAATCCGCTTCCTCCTAGGAAATATATAACCGTACAGCAGCAGAAACAAAATTTAAATGCATTATTAAAAAAACCACAGAAGCGTACACAAGTCTCAGAACGTTATTGCACGTGTTGCATGTGCACCCTAAGCTGGTTATCTTCCCAGTGTCTCTACGAAACCCTCCATGGTGAGAAAGAAGGGTAGCCAGATAGCAGGAGAAACAGAAATCAAAAGGCATTTATCTCAATAGGAAAACCATTCCCAGTGGCACACTGTCAAGGAGAAGAAAAAAAAAAAAAAAAAAAAGAAAAAAACACAACCAAAAAATTGTGCAACTGCGTGACTAAAACGAAACAATAAAACACAACAGCATTAAAACCAATTTTTTTAAAGGAATTCTGTTTGCAACATAGAAAAATCTGTCTGCCTCTGCATTGTACGGCCAGCTCCCACAGTGACTAGGCTAGATGCCGATTTCCACAAGGCTCCAACAGCCTTGCTGCTGGAGCTCAACCTTTTAGCTTTTGCAACCTTTGGGCTTTGGCAGCACTTAATGCATTAAGAACCCAGGCTTCAACAAATGCCAGTGACGGCCCACGTACAGCCACTGAGGGACCCATAACTTTCCTCAACAATTTTCGCAGTGCTTTACCTACCAGCTAGGAAATTCCTTGTAATCTTTAATCTAAAATGCCATTCCTATAAATTCAGACTGTTACTTCTTGTCCTATCCCCAGACAGATAATTTATTAATTTTTACTCTTTGGTAGCCTTTTATGCTTGCCTTTTTTTTTTTTTTTTTTTTTTTTTTTTTTTTTCTTCCTTTTTTTTTTTTTTTTTTTTTTTTAATCTTCCTCTCCTCACCTTTAGTCTTCTATTCTCTAGACTTAAAAAACCCCTCTTATCTGCCACTCTATTCTTGGGGTCATTTCCAACTCCCTAATCATCCCTGGCTGAAAAACTGTCTCCAGTTCCCCACACTGGACACAACAGTCCAGTTTGCTCTGAAGTAGAGCAATAGGTAACTTCACAGATCTCTCCTGCTCCTTTCTTGATTTTCCCCACGATAGAATGACGTCAACTCGCTTCCAATGCATGATCCACTACAAACTCCAGCTTATTCTCTGAGGAACCTCTGCCAAGGGCTACAATCATTCCTCGACCTTTCTAGGTTGCATGAGTATCTCTGTTTAGGTGTAACGATTTACGCTTCATCTTGCTGAATACATCTCATTTAATGAAATCCTTACTGAAGAAACAGGGTTGCGATTCAATCTGCCAAGATCTTTTTGAAAGAAATGGTTGGGAGCACATGCAATACACGGCAGCATGTTCACCTTGGGTTAACAAAAGCATAGCCAGCTATAGCAATTACTGTAACCAAAAGGAAAGATCATAACCTCCTCATCTGATGCAGATGTAAAAAGCCAACGTGGTACTTTAGCAAACTTAAAAACTTAACGCAGTAGCTCAATTTTTAAAGATACCATCTGGAAAATACATAAGAAAAGAAAAAACTTAACAAGCAAAAAAAAAAAAAGAGGAAGGCTAAGCAGGATAGAAAACTCGGTTTGAAAATGTAAGATCAGTCATATCGTAGCTTACAAGTTAAACAARTGTTTCAAAGAAACAAATTAAATGGATTTATGATGCTGTGGAAATTTCCTTCCAAAGCAACTCTTCTGATTGATGGATATGAATCTATATCAGAAAACCAGATGATAGAATAAAGTCAACCTTTAGGAATTTCAGACTTATAACTCATTGCTATGGCAACATTCTTAGCCGGAAATAAGTTTCYCTAAATATAAAAAATAAACAACAAAAAAATCACTTGACTTTTCCCTAAAACATAACCCTGCATCATGAGAGAACAAAGCAGGTAAAGGCAAGACTGTAAAACAATGTCGGACCAATAYGTTACAGTACACCATTCTAAGTGCCTTTCTAGACTTCAAGCAAAATTCCTCTTTGATGAATTTTATAATTTAGAACAGGAGGAGCTGAGGACACTCCAAGTTTGAAATTGGTATTAAAAATTTAAGTCCGCGAGTTACAATTGAAGATTCAGGCATCATAGCGGCTAAATATATCTCCACTCAAATGAAGTTCAGAGAAACGGTGCAGCCTCTCTTAAGTGCAACTTACTTTTAAAGGTGAACAACAAATACCAAGAATCAGTGCATAGCTGCAAAGTCTATTTTTAAAATCCACAATTACAGGTGAGGACAAATATTTAAATCAATTAAGACGACAATTTGGTTATTTCTTAAGTGCTATAAAAGGATAAGGAGCCAGTACCTTTCTTGATGTATTTTTACASGCTGCTCTGAATAATTACTAGGTTGTGTTCTTGTACAAACGAGTTACATTAGTATTGGTATTAACTTCGCCAATACTCAGACAACGAATAAAATTAAAGTAAATGACCCTTGTTTGCAAAAAACACCTACAAAAAGGATACRAGTCAAAACTCCCTGTACATTAACTTAATATTTATGTGAAAGGAATATTTTTTTAACAAAGCCTCAAATAATACTTTAAAAGCAATGCATATACACAGCTAGTTATATGCATTATGTACACTGATTTAAGACCCCAGAAATGGATGCACAATGTGGATTTCAAAAAGCACGTCCCAATCCTATTTAGCATACTTTTGTAATAACCCTAACCAAAGTGCAGCATAAGCTGCGTGCGCAGGAGGGACCCACTTTATCCAAGGTCAAGAGAGACAACCTACTCTCCCAGAAATATCCCGTCATTACAGGTCACTAGCCATCCCGCCGCCAAACAATGGCTTTTCCACTCAACCTGAAGATGAGCAAGTCAGCCCTTGAATAAGTCCCCCTCTTACTTCTGAGATATTTCTAGATGGCCTTTTGCCTTTATATCCTTTAGACAGAAGGAGCAGGGTGGTTGTGTTGAGAAGTAAAGCCCAGCTAAGAGGCTTTCCCTGGAGCAGGACTACCTTTTGCATTCATAGCACAAACATGCAGGCAGAAAGGCAGACTGGTATTTTTGGTGTGCGTTTCTTTATGCAACAGCAAACTAATCTAGTAAGGCTCTAGAATAGCATGAACTCTTCCCTACCTGACTCTAGGGATCCGATAGAAAAACGGTTAATATAGTCGTTGGTGGTAAGCAGGCCTCCTTCTGCAACTCACAAAGCCGCATTCTTTGAGGATTTCCTCCAAGCCCCACACACTAGCCATAATTCTCCCTAGAGGTGGAGGTCAGAGAGCACGGTCTAAAGAAATGCTTCTTGTTAAAGCTTTACAATTCACCCCCTGCCAACATGAAGCGATCCTGAAGACTGCAATACCAAACACAGTCCTGAACAACAGCAGAGCTACAGTCCCGAATAAAACTTCTCCATTTCCGTAACCATCGCAGAGGAAGCCTGCCCTGCCTTCTGGGTGAGGGATCAGCAGCAGCTTCCCTCTCTGCAAACACACTACGGCCCTTTTGACTTGGATCCCAGCTGCAATAATGCACAGCACCTTTTTTTTATTTTCTGTGTAGTTCAGAAAGTGTCTGTTTAACTGCAATCCCGGCTTCGACTCACATCAATTGATTGAGATTTTTTTCAACCACAAGCAAAGTCCGAATAATGTATGTGGCAGGGAAGCTCTTGATATTCAGCAAAGTTCATCAGATGGCTTCAAAGCAGTGTATGCAAAGAAAAGCAGGACAGGAGGTCCTCCAAAAAAGTCAGAGCACACAGAGTAAATAATTCCAAACAGTGTGTAAACAGGGGAGCAATTTAATCCCTGAAAACAAGTGATTACAACTTCCCTAGTCTGCCTGATAACCTAACAATTAATTGGCCCGTAACACACTTTTTTAGAAAACCAACACAGGAAACAGAAGAGTCATCCATTGGAATATTTTTACCGTTTCTTCTTTCAGCGAAGATTTGGTGCCTATAATGTATCCCCAGTGTTTCAGGCAGCTGAGATCTAACTGATACAGGATAGCAATTGCTACTTGTGTATTAAAGAGACCAACATCAAAATACAATTTTTTACATTATTAGGAAATTATTCTGAGCATTTAAGAAACTTCATTTGCTTAAATGCCAACTATTTACTCCTAAAATAAACTCCTTGTATTACCTTAAACATTTTTCCTCCTATTCATAGACTTAAGAGGAGAGAAACAGAAACAACATCTCAAGTATCCTCTTAACCAGACAGAAGATCGTATAAATAATAGACTCATCCGACACAAAAGGTTCACCCAGCACCAATGACCAGAGAGCAGCTCAAGCATCCTACAGTGGGCACAGCTACAAAAACAAGCGCTAAGGAAAAAGCAGTGCATGTTTTTGGGAACGCCAGGTAACGAGTACAAACACTTTGGTGAGCTAAAAGGTAGACGGAGTAGATGACCTGAGAGAGACAAACTCCTGTATGAAAACAGCTGATATGGCATTTGAAACCTCATATTGAACACAAAAGGTTTGAGAAAATGGGCGTAGGAGACAAATGTCAGAGGCTGTTTGATTTCTCTGAACAATCCTGCAGACGATCAAATTTATTCCCAAGGCTCTTCTTTCTGCCTTAATGGCTATGCAAATCCTTGCCCATGGCTGGTGAATTATGAATCTTGGCAATCACGCTGACTGGCATTTCATTACATTCCCTCATCTCATTTCTGGTTTTACCCATTGCATCTTTTTTTTTTTTTTATATACTAAGATTATAACATATTCAGATGAGATATCAGTGCTCCCCCAAGAGTTAGCACAGAGTTGCTCTCATCCGTGCCTGGACGCCTTGGACACGAACACAACCCAAATCAGTATCAGCTACACCATTTAATTGCCATTTTGTCATACGCACAATGACATTCTTCTCTTTCCCCTCCCTCCCTCCCGCTGCATTTCACACTTTACACAGTATTTCAAGATCATTGCTTCCCTTCCTCGGCATGTAAAACATCTACAGACACATATTTATAAGTGAGTTTTGATCTATTCTGAATCTTATTCCTGTTCTCCCCAGTCCATTTTGAACAGAAACTACAACCTCGATGGCATCCATCATTTCTCTATAGGCAGCTCAACAATATGTAATACTGAAACAAAACAAGTGACTGCTGTAAGTATATCTAATCCAAGGCTTATTATTCAAGACCAATTCCTCATTATGCTGGTTTTCCAGCACGCTTATCCCTTTGACTATTTACAAACTGGGTTATTTTTCCCCACCATATGCTACTTCATCTTTTCCCATGCCGAGTTACACTGTAGCTGTCAGCTCTGGTTCTGACCTATCTTCCACTGAASTGGAGGCAAAAACTCCCTTCTGGTGCTGTAGCGGTTGCTGGATGAGGTTATATTCGCAGSCTCTGTAATCAATTGTCATCATATGTCTCTGTCCTTTTCTAGTGTTTGCAACACTGCCTAATGTAGCATCATTTGTAAATGTAATTAATGAGCTGTTTATGTACTCTTCAAAAATCATTAATAAAGATGTTAAATTAAACCRCGTTTAGCGGTGCACCCTGAGTCACCCTGCACACTTCTGTCCAACTTGATACATTGCCATTCATCGTTACTCTTCATTCATAGTGCCTCCAGCAATTTTAATCCCTATGACACAATTCACATTCAAAACAATTTCAATCGTGGTGGGGGTTCCCCCCCCCCTCCTTTTTGCATTAATTCCTATACTTGCTGTCCTTTCTGTTCTGAAAATAATTAACACATTCATGTTGTTACAATCCTTTCATGCCTTCTTGCTTCCTTCTCAACTTGCTACTACCRCTAGTGCTCCAACGCTTTCAGGTTTAGATAATTCTTTTAGTATACTACGACTTGCTATCATCAATACCTATTTATTTATACATCATAAATATACTGCTTTTCCTCAGTACCTATTTTAAAATTCCTCATTTTCCTCTTTCCCATACTCATTTCATCTTCTTGTTAAAGAGGCCACCAAAATATGCCATCAACCAGCACAGCCGATTTTCTGTTACTTATTTTACACAGGTAACCTCCCCCCCCCCCCCCCCAATTTTTGTTTATCTTATCCCTGTTGTAAATACATCTGTTGCCATAATCCAGTCCACACTCGGATGTTGCCAATTTGAGTCAACCTGAGTACTTCTGTTCTCTCTACTGGGTCTCTGCAAGCCTCAGAAGTCTGTAGATATTCTTATCCATTTTCTTCCCTTTCCCTTTACGTCTGCCATACTGGATCTTGTGAAACCCACTCGCAACTCGTATTCTCTTCTTCAGACTCACAGTAATCTACTGCTCCTTAATTGAATGAATTATACGTTTTTCTTTGCTCTACGTTTGATTTGTTCGTTAGGGTAGACACTCGAGTAGCCTTCACTTCCAAAGCATCACTGAAATCACTGGACTTAGAGCTTTTCAGAACAGTCCGTGATCTGTCATGCGGACTTTAAAATCCATATTGCTTGCTAAGCTTCTTAATGCTGGTATGAACGAATGGCTCTTGGCTCCTGTTCAGCTTGTGCAGCTGTGTTCTGCAAGTCTGGGTGTTGAGTATTTTATATCTCAAACAGGTGCACAGTCAACAGCTCTTAACTAGCAAGGAAATAATCCATGGATGATTTCTCCCGTGGTCATCTTTTCTTGCTAAACTATCAGGCTGGCTTTCACGAAATCCATGAGAATGACCACTCTTTATTATTCCATGTTAAATACCAAGCTACCACCTAGAATGTCCTAAAATTAAGAATTAAGGAATTGCAACAGATGGATGCATTACCAGCATTGACCAACGCACCCTTCAGTTTTTCCTTTTTTTTTTTAATTTTTTTTTTTTTTTTTTTTTTTTTTTTAAAAAAAACACCATTTCTTTCCTCTTCCTCTTTATTCTCACTAACCTGAATGCCCCAGAAGCAGCATGTAATTGCCCAGAGCCTAAAGGAAGAATGTAGGAGCAACAGCACAGAGATCTTACTGCCTCCAATGAGAATCGCAGCAGGACAGAGGAATGTCCTTGTATGTTTAAACAATCCCAGAGAGGAGTTCAAAACGTGTCCCCCCCACCCTGAGGTTGCTTTCAATTCTAATTTATTAAAATATCTAATTTAAAATTAAAAAAAAAAAATTAAAAAAATCAAGTAACAGCTAAATTGAGTACCACTTCTCTGTCATGGCTGGATAATGGCAAAGAGAGGGCTCACTGGACAGCATTTTGAGAAGTACAGAGAAGATTTCATCAGCAGAAGAAGTGTGAAAAGCACAGTTTACTCCGAAAGGAAAGAAATAAGCAGTATTCATCCGCTTTGGCTGTAAAGAGTACATCGAACTCAGGCTCAAAGCCCTACGCCTGTCCTGCCCCCTCCTCAAAAAGCTTGATTTTCCACTTGTGATTTTTTGATGTTAATAGCTTTCCCTTATCGAATATTTCGCCCCGATACAACACCACTGGTTCAATTAACATTTTTTTAGATTRTGTGTGTGTTCTAAGTTGCCAAACATATGTGCTGTCACACAACCAGCCAAAGTGACCAAAAGATGTAGTATCATGCCCAGGTGATAACTTCCTTCTTGGTTAAACATTTAGGGAACTCACCTAGGGATATCTAAAGACTTCAGCTGCTACAGTTTGAGCTACAGATTCAAAGCTCCAGAGCTGGAGAGGGAACAGCTCCTTTGCTCTATGGACTTTGAAAATCTGGCCTTTTGAGGTACCAAAAYGTAACATGTATTTCAAGCAATCAAAGAACCTTTATCATTCAACGGAARAATCATATAACAGGCCATTTCATGATGGATTTTGGTGAGAGAGTGCTATAAACAATGCCACTTGCCCAATACCTTTATTTTTAGGCAGAAACATTAACGAACAGAATAAGCAACAAATTAATCACTTCTCAGCTATTTAGGAGACAATATTGCAGGCAGTTATCCACCTGACCAGTGGCTCCTTAGGTCTTTTTTAATAAATAATACCATGTAAAAGCGAGCCACGGGAACAGTTCCCTCCCTTTCTTATTGGCTCCGTTGTTTTTACACCTGCTACAAGGCCAACTTTCCTTATCTCCTAAAATAACCCTATCCTTTTCTCTAGCAACTATTTTTGCCAAATGTTATTTAATTTCTTGCTTTTTTCGCATCACAGACAGCAAGAAATCCTTCTGGAAGCCGACCGTTACGTTTATAATTATTCTACAGCAAGAAAACAAAGATCCAAATTAGAAAACAATAATGTGTTCTCATAGAGTACTTACAATTGATCTGATGTTGTTTTCTTTTGCCAGTTTCAGAGAGGATTTATAGCAATTTGCCAGGTTTTCTTTATGAGTGTCAGTGAGATAGCCTCTTGCGATCGGCCCAACAGTATGGATCACATCTGCAAAAAATAAAAAAAAAATAGAGATCCTAAGGTGGCTTGTTTATTTATCGCAAGTCAATCCATTCTGGTATTGTACCTACACACAGAGGTAGGAATAATATTGTAAGAAAACGATTATAACTGGAAACCATGTAATAAGATACATCTTTGATAATTAAATAAAAATGAACAACAGTAAAGGCTAAACTTTGAAGTATTTGGACTGAAGGAAAAAATGAGGAAAATGCACTAAACGCTTGTTATATGTGTACTGCCATCCACATGGCAGGATAGATGAAATGTTTTGCATAAATACCCTAAATCTTTAGGGCTGTACAACCCTAAATATTGTACAACTGTTTGAAACCCCTAGTCGTTCTCACCTCTTGAAGGTCCTCTCACTGGGAAAGTTCTCTACACAAAACCTCAGAACTTTGATGGCAATACACGGGTCATCTTTTTTGTCTAACACGTTAAGTCTTTCTCTCAGCAGCCATTTTAAGAGGAGAAAAGTTGTGACCTATGAATGTGTTAGTTATTCAAAGAATGTGCTTTCCTCTCACATCAGACCAGATGGAGACACCGTGCAATAAACCAAAATATTCTGTTTGAAGAAACTTAATGAACAAAAAGAGAAAGTACAGTCAGGGAATATCTTAGGCATGATGCCTCTGGACTCATCAAAATCAGATGCTGCAATCAAAGTCTCTAAAGTGCTATAAGAAAAATGAAGTTAAAAGCCTGGAGAGAGAGAAAAAAAAAAAAACCACACACAACACAAAAACACACAAAACAACCACACACCTTGAAAAGAAATCTACAAACTAAAAGATATCATGGTTGGKTTTTTTTTTTTTAATCCTCCCCCCCTCCCCATACTTGACTAGAAGGAAGCATGTTTACTTTTCAAATATCATTCTTCTACAGCACGTGTGAACACACTAGAATGAGTTATGGTGGCAGGTACATTTTTTTTTTTTTTTCTCTATTCCTTATCATCCTCCTACAATATACAGCAGCAGCAATAAACAGTGGCGCTATTTTTTGCAACGTTGCCACAAAAAGGTATTAGGCCAACGCTTTCAATTCTGGTACCGCTGGTCCCAGTGGTCAGGTTGTGTTTCTGTCCCATATGGGACAGGTTTCCAAGCAACATCTGCTATTGTTACACTCCAGAATATTTTAATTTACTTGCAAACCCTACAGAATTCACACCATTATTCTTTGTCCAACTTGTCTTTGATTATTTCCCTCCAACCTATACCAAAGCACAACTGAAAATGACCAAACATTAAAATGTATGCTGTTGGTTTTTTTTTTTTTTTTTTTTTTTCATCCAGACACATCTGTCAAGTCCTGGGCTCTACTACTTAAAAGGTGGCTTATGTTCTGAGCTGTGTTTTGAACATTTCCCAAACTTTTTCTTTACATTAGCAAGAAAGTATTGATATTCAGCAAATAAAAGCATGTCAGAGAATCCCAGTGCCCAGAAACACAGAGGAGAATCAGCTGTAACGGGAAACTGAAACCCACAAGAGCTAAACTTCCCAACTGTTTCAAAAAACCACCCTACTGAGAAGTAAATAAAAGGTTAACTACTACTCTTTCCATTTTGATCACAGTAATTTTCCCCAGTTGTGGGAACAAGATGGACAGATTGGATAATTTCTGTTGAATGTCACAGCTGCCAGACAGTGACTCCAGCAAACCCTCCCTACAGCATTTCAGGCAACTGAACCATCAAGTAGGTGTTGAGTCTTTATCCACTGATAAGCAAAATGATAGCAGGTGATAAAAACAAGCAGAATGGCTTCACTCAGGAGTTCAGAAAAGAGGTGTGGGTTGGGTTTTTGGGGGGGTGTTGGTTTTTTTGTTTTGTTTTGGGTTTTTTTGGTTTTKTTTTTTTTTTTTTTTAAACACACACATTTTAGCTACTATAATAAACTGAGAACTATTAAGACCTAGAAAAATAAAGAAATAGCATAACTAGTTTAAAATTTGCTTCTGCTTGTAGAGATAAGGTTGTGCAAGTACCGCCATTAGGAGAGGCCATCATTTCAGAACATGACTACAGCAGTTTCCTTCAGGTTAAAACTTTCCAAGGAAGGTTTCTGTTTCGAAGTGTTGGCACTTCGCCATTGGCAACTGCAGAGAAGAAAAAAAAAAAGCTCTCTTGCCTTTTTTTTTTTTTGTTATTTGTTTTTGAAAGAGGCAAGCTGCAATTACTGAGCAAGGAGGAAGGAATACACCAGTGAATCTGATCTCAATCAAGGTCATTCTACATTTATAGACACTAAGATCAGAGGTACCGTGATGCATTTCAAATTCACAACACCCAGCAGCCAACAAGCAAATAAAAGAATAACTATAAAACCAACTTAAAAAGAAAGTGTAAAAGATGAATAGAAGAAAAAGAATCATAAAAGATTTCCCTCTTTCTGCTAAGGCTGAGTTAGCTTGCATTTCAAGGTGCAGCTGCTTAAAAGCCGAAGCCTAATGACTTAAATTATTAATTTATTACTTAACAACAAGAAGGAGTTTCAGGGAACAGCCCAAGTACCAAATCCTTGCTTGAGTCTTTCTGTACAAAACTCCCCTCGGTATAATTTCTAGATGCATTTCACTCATTAAATGTTTAACTCCATTCCTTTAGTCTTCCATTATTAAACACTAATTTTAAAAATTCTCAGTTCAATGAAAGGGAAATGTTTTTCTTGTCATCTTCTTTTCAGAACTTCCTGATTTAGCATTTTCATGGTGCCTCATTACCGACCCTCTACCACTGCACCAGACACTTCAYGTAAATAGGTAGCTTTTAATGCAATTATTAGCTTTTATGTTTTAGTTTTTACAAGCCCATCATAGGTGGCTCTTTATTTAGACAGGACACTGAAGATAGTTTTGAATTAGTTTATAAAATATCAAAACTTTTGTAATTGTTTACAGAGCACCATTGGCAAAAATTGCTTTACATAGGCACATTATTATTCTGCAACACAACAGAGTAAGATTTTACTAGCAGAGCAGCATTAATAACRTGCCAGTCTGTTCCATGGTCAGCAGACAAAAAGGGAAGTAATAATTTTATTGTTGTACGTTGACAATAAAATCAGTGTATCCGTACATTGCCTAAAATATACATTATTCTGCTCAAGCTATTCCACAATACGTTAAGGTTTGCAGGTAAAACCTTTTGAGATTATACAGGCATAAAGCAAGCAAACTAGAAAATAAAACCGCTCTCCCCCGCTAGCCTATGCAGTTAATATATGAGGATCAGACTTCACAGGCTGAAGCAGAGCCGTTTATTTTTAATATAATCTACAAAGACTGCGTCAATCTTCCAGCTTGTCTGTCACAATGAAGTTTCCTTTCTGCTCGCACATTCCCCCCTCACCCAGCTGCACAGAACCAGAGAAATTTGTATGCTACGGAGCTGGAAGATGGAGGAGGGTGGGTGTGCTGGAGAGGGGAGGTCTACAGGCATTTGTCTATGAGAAAATGAAGGGGCAGAACTGCTGCCCTGCTACCCCAGCCACCCGCTACGGCAGCCAGCCCCAAATGCAAACCTCCGGCACCGCTGGGCGAGGACAAACGTGGACGTGCAAGCCCTACTTGATCACCTTCCACACCAGTCTACCCAGGGCCAGAACAAGCATCCACCCTAGAGAAGCGCACAGCCTTTCTGAAGCAAACATGACTTCCAGGTCGGACTTCAACAGTGGTGAAGGACCATTGCAGGACACGTGCGGGGATGAGTTTCACCGCAGGAGAAGGCAAACTGACTGCTGAGGGCAATGCAGATGGGAACACCGGCCACAGGGTTGAGCACGATGACAGGCTGAAGATACATTGTGCATGCAGAGGCACAACGGCATGAAACAGAAGCGGCCTCATCACCTAATGATTTTTAAACTGGGGAAAATGCAGAGAAACTCCAAAAAGATGTAGAGTTTGGCTGGAAAAACCTGGTAGAGATCCCTGCTACCAAACAGCATCTGGAGCTCCTGCACCCCCTTTGCTGTCTGACCATTTCTTTACGAGGTCAAACAGAGGCAAGGGATATGAACATTTTCCCAAAGTGTCCTCTAACGTGACTTTTTGTTCTTCAAAACCAGGTAAACAGAGTAAAACTGGGAACAGTCAGCTCTCAGAGAACGCCACGCTCACCGTTTGTAGTATTTAAATTTTCAGGTCAAATGAAGCTGCCAGCACTGCTTTGAAGCTTCTGATTTACTACGGTCAGTCTTCCAGCCAAGCACATTGATAAGAAACTTCATTAAAAAGAAAGCTGCAATCCATGTGTTCGTTAATCACTTTCTCTGTGTACACGGAGCAGAGATGTTTGCTTACATTTTCAATAGTACACYGAGGTGGAGAGCCCCAGAGGAGAAAGTATGTTCTCATCTGGGATTCGGGCCACAGCAATGGATCAAACTGCTTTTAATGCTAATGAAGCTACTTAGTTTTAAAGCAATATTTATAAGGGAAGGAGATATTTTTACCTACAGAAATGCTTCCAAAGAGAAGGTGGGGGCGGTCGAAAGAAAGCATCAGCACAGATCTATGCCGTACAACCGTGTTTTGCAGCTCCTTTAATGCTGAAGCAACATTTTCTAAATCACACTGGTTTTTCTAAGATTTGTGTTGCAACACGTGGTTGATCCAAGGAGAGCTTAGGGGATCTACTGCTCTCTTTTTGGTCATTTGACTTTCAGGCATTTGGTTAAAAATTCCAGCGGCCACAGCGAGGCCCRTGACAATCACACCCCGATCTGTATCTGCGCACCCTCTGGATCATCTCTGCTTGTTTTTGTTTGGTTTTTTCTTCTTTTTCCCTGAAGCACCATAATGAAAGCAGACAACTGARTCTTGTGTAAACCACAAACTAATCTGGAGGTACAACAGGCACTTGGGCATTTAAAACATCCTTGTCACTACTTAGCCACCGGTGAAAATAACTATAATTTGCATGTTTAATCAACACTTCAAAAGCACTGGGACTCTCCCCTCAAACTCCCGTATAGGCCAGTCAAAAATGAAACTACGTCTGCTGTAGCACACAGATGCTATGCGTAAAAAGGCCAATGAGGCTTCTTTTCTCTAGTCTTTTTTATTAAAGAAGTCAGTCCRTACATCTTCACATGCTGTTTGTCACACGAGTTTTTAGCCACACTGCTACGGAGAAAAGACAGAGCAGCGTGGGCAAAGACAAAACACAACTTCCAGTTGCAAAARGATGAAGAGAAGTGACTGTGCCTGAAAAGCCAACCTGGAGGACTGATATAATTTACTTTTACGAAGAACAAGGGAAGAGTAAATGACATCAAAAGTGACACCAGATGGCAAAAATATTAGCGTAATGAATTTTTCCAAACAACTGAAAAAGTACAAATAAGTTTCTCTCATTTCTTCCCTTACAGACGCAAGTGCGGTGCATTCACACCGTTAACGAACCACCCGACCACAGCTAGAATCCACTACACATTTCTCTCATTCATCCCATTCTCACATTCATAGCCATAATCGGCCCATCTAGCAAGCTGCATAATGACGCTATACCCTGTCAATCACAGCCAGAACCRCATGAATTTTAAGAAGGAAGCTACCGCACTGTCTGTGCCATTGAATAAGAAAAAAAAAATCTGACAAAAAGTCAGAGCATTTAGGGCTTCATTTGTAAATCTTATCAGTTGATTTACACAATAAACACCCACCGTATTGGTGCTGAAAAGGGATAGCTAAGRTTCAATTGATGGGAAACGGCATTACCTCCAGATATTCGTACATACTGAATATCCCTGTTCTTATGGAATGCATGTAGCCTAATGCTTTGGTATACAAATTTGCTCAGCTTGTTCATTTTCTATTTCTAGTTGCATGCACTTGCACATCAAATGTGCATTTTCAGCGCRTAACAAACTACTGTTAATTTAAGTTCAACTTAAATGAATCCCCCAGGACCACAGCCTAATTTAAGTTATTTACTAATATGGGTCTCCAAAACTAGATTAGCAGAGTTGATTATTTTAAATGCAAGACAACACCTTTTGTAGATCACGCAATGCTAAACTTGGCTCCGTATGACACAGCTCCTCAGTTCGGAAGTATTTATCTGCTTTATATAGATTTATATTGCATTTATCAGCAGTTAAAGAGACAGTCTCAGGTTTTTAGGCTTGAAGCAATAAGCACTGCTCAAACTGAAGTTTGTACCTTTTGTAGCTGCCTTCAGTGATTAAATAGGTGTTTTGGGTGAACCAAAAAAACGTTTCATTAGCTGCAAGAGCTACRATATCTACAAGTCATTTGTGTAAAATATTTAAGCCATTTTTCACCTAAATGGCATTGTCYGCCCAAGAAAAGGTAAAGACTATGTTTATTGTAAATGATCAACCAGCATCCCTCTTCGTGGGTTAGGTGTATATTTTAAGTACGAGACGGCAGAGACGGTCAGAAAACAATATTCCCAAAGGGAGAGGCGAAGGATTTGCCGAGCCCGAGAGACCCTTCGGGGAGCCGCAGAAGTCTGCGCTCAATAGCCGGCATTTAGCAGAGAGCGATCGCTTGGCATCCGTGGGAAGCTAACACACACAGAGAGCTTGTTCACAACGGTTATAACCACTGCCTCAACAGCCGGCCAGAGAATTAAGTCACGCAAGTCAGAACCCAAGCCTTTCTGGCACTCGTGCTCGTCATAAAATACAAGGCCCAAGTATGCCCGGTGTAATTCCAGAGCAGTTCCCCTCCCATCGATGAACTTACAGCATCGCCCTGCCATCAGGGCCTCGCCATTAACGTCGGAAACAAAAGTAGGCTCTGTTCAGGCAGGAGAAGCGAGTGGTGCAATTAAGAGACACTATACTATATCCCAAAGTAATAGGTTTTACAAAGCAATTTAGTACAACGATGACAGATGTCAAAGCAGCGACTAGACAGACGGCCCCACGACTTCGACGGAAATAATTGCCTACATGTAAAACTAAAAGGCAACGGCTCCACTTGGGAAATTCATAACATGATGTGATATGAACGAACATGAAACGAACACAACATGACTTAACGTGAAATTACAACATCCATGACTTGCTATTTCTGCTTTCTTCCCTAATCTGGATTTGAAGCATTTGCAGCAGAAACGCTCAAATGTTAGCCTTGTTCCCCTCTACAAATCACCTACCTAAATAAAGACCTTAATATACCTAGGAAAACAGAACAGACGAAATGAAATTACGTTGCCTGAAGCAGATTTTGTCCTCATCGCACTACAGCAAACCTCATTTTGCTGTAGCACCAGAGGAGCTCCGCCAAGCACCGTCCTCCTTGCGTGGCTCGGGAAACACGTACCAAGTGACCTCCTTGACCCAAGTAATGCTCTCCACCTTTCTCCGACTATTATTCTTTGCAAGTGGACAAGGCTATAGACAAAAATGCCTTAATCTGTCTTTTGGTTTATGTTTGCTACAGAGAGGAAAGCATGAGTCACAAAGATTCTCTCTTTACTGAGCAGCCAAAGATGTTTGGGAGTGAGTTTGGTTTTAATTCATCTAATAATTCAGTCAAAAGGCTTTTCAGCACTCAAAAATAAACTTGTTTGCCCTTAAATTGAGAGTACTTCTTCTTAAGACACTAAGTAAAAAGAGCTTCAGTCTGCCATTCCACAAAAACTTCAAACCAAAACACACGGCACAGTGAAGGATACAACACTAGCCACATAAATCCAAGGTATATTTAACCACACTTGATTCTTGATTCAAAAGAGATGCATGCAAATATTACCCTAAAAAATGCGCAACGCAAATCAAGTCATAAAAACATGCAAAAAAATATTTCAAATATGTTGGGGTTTAAGTTAGCCTCAGTTCTAGTCTTGGAATTAAATGAACGACAGGGGCACAGAAATCAGAARTGAGCTAATGCTCTCAGCTTCTTAAAGCACAGACCCCTTGCCACACCTGGGCTGTTTTCAGTGTCCAACCCCGTTCCGTTAAAGCTGATTTAGTTACCTCTGCTGGTGTATCACACGGTTAAAGCATAGATATGCCCTTTGGGGGAGAGAGGCGGAAATAAGAAAGAACCGCCCCCCCCCCCCCCAAACCCCGCACTCAGGCTCACTACAAAACTTAGTACCAGACTAATTTTACCCAGAAAAGATTTACACTCAGAACTGAAATTCTTCCACTTTCCTCCGCGTGCCAAACAGCGCTACAGAGCGCTCTAATAACTTAACAACAAGCTGTAGGAAAAGCCCTTTATTTCCTATTTTAAGGATTTTTCCTGTGCAAATTCTGTTTTGATAACACTACTAACATTTCTTATTAAACCACCTTTTATTATTCRATTGAGATCTTTGCAGGGATGCTGAAACAAAGGAAGGCATCCCAAGAGAACTACAGTAAAAGGACTGAGAAGAAAACCCCTGACATGTAATGTTTGCCATGGCCATGGGAARTCTTGAACCGGGTCTTGAATACAAGCAGGTCCCCAGATCGTTTGCAGGGCRAGCGTCAAGAAACAGGGCTCGCTCTGCCAATACTTCAAGGCTTTCTTTCCCTTTATGAAATCATTGAATCACTCAAAACATTTGTCCTTCACATGGGATTTAAGAGTATCAGCATAAACGTTTACAGAACACCGATCTTCATTTGAAAGGACCGGTGCTTATAGCAAAAAGTTTTCAGAAGACCAAACTAAGCAATCCTTAATCACACATCAGCAGCAGAAAAACCTCAGGTGCAATGAGAGGAAACTGCCAGCACCATTTTTATCTGCCTAGTGAAGAGATACAGATTTTTTAATCAGATCACCTCAGGTAAAAAGGTTTTTAAAAAATCAGACTGAAAGAATTGTTTCCTTAATAGGAAGTTTTATGGTCTTCTTAAAGAGGCAATAAAGTGTGATTTAAAGTTTCAAGGAAAATTTTATTACCTTTATAGCTTCACTGTAGTGCATCTATTCCTCGATGGCGGCACATTACAAAAAGTTACCACGCTCATTTTTTCATTTACTTTTTCTACACATACTTTTCTTGAGAATAAACAAACAACTTCTACCTCCAAAATCAGAGCGCACCTTTTTCACGTGACGCTTCTCTAAACTACGTAACCTTCACAGTAGAAAAATACACGCTTTTGCTAAGGATTTTGCTCGTCGTCTTTAAGAAGGAGAGTGATGAAATTACAGGCTCTCCATGTATCTTCTAAAGAAACCACTGGTAGCTAAATCAACCCGATTAACATTTGAAGACTTAAAACTTAGAAAACCGCGCTAGGAAAGTTTAGGTTTTCCCTTGCCACAAACGCACTGCTCTTGGATTACAGATAAGAGAGCCTCGTGCAGCCTGTTGTCACCATTTATCATCTCTCCAAGCRGAGTGGATGCAGAGGGAGGAGAGAGTTAGAAATGACAAGACTGAAACCATTAAATATTTTTTAAAACACATGTTCCCAGTTTAAAAAGGCAGAGCTGAGAAGACATGTGAACCGCACTACAGGACTGCATTTTATACAGGGGATACTGAATTTTCCTTATAAGCAATAAACATAGCATTTATAGCTCTGAACTTGCAAACTGCTTTCAAGACTGGGAGCAGTCCCACTGAAATCAGTGGGACCGTTGCTTAAAGATAGCAAAGATCCAAATACCGGCAAAAGAAAATGACAGCACACCTTCTCCGTGATGAAGGAATGCACCTTTATCACTTCAATCTTTTAAGTGGCATCACTGGAGAGGGAAAAGAAAAAAAAAAAAATCTCACTTTTACTACTTTATTGTAAAAAGGAAAAAAAATCTAGATATCCTCTCCAATTTACTTCATTTAAAGTAAGTATTTATCTTCTGTACTTTCAAAACTTTTAGCATTTCACAGACTTTTGTCTACAGTGAGTTCCTTTAGAGACTGTTTCCCTTGCTATGCCTATGAGCCCATCACAAAACAACGGGAAGAGGAAAAAAATTAAATTTACTATTGCCACCTCTCTCCCAAACTCGCACAACACAACACACACAGTCAATGGAAACAGGGACTTATGCGGTACCCAAAAATAAGTTCAAACTCATTTTTAAAAGCTGACTAGATTTCAAGTTGGCAGTGTCATTTTAATTGCTTCATATAAGCGTGATAAGTGAAATAACTGGACAGCTCTTTGAACCGTAACATGAGACCATRCCTAGAAGAGGAATCTTGCTTTCTATCATCAATTTTATTTTAATTTAGGTGGCTGAAACTACGCTGAAGTGGCCTCCTGATATCAACATATTCCAGATACCAACTTGTGGGAATGCAGTGCATGCCAAGCATCCGTGATAAATTCCTTTGACCATTTCCTCCCTGGCTCTTCCCCAGAGATACTCTCTAGTTTGAAAGACAGTTTTATCGGCTGGCAACGAAACAAACATTAGCACTTGGAATTCACCGCTCTGCAACCCATCTTAAAAGCAAACCCAACAGATGATGGGGGCATGAGCAAGCCTGAACCGAAGTGGGGGAAGGGAAAATGGAAAGACACGTATCTACACAGACTATGCTATACCATAGATGCAGACTAAAGAAAAAAACAACAGATTTAGAGAAGAACTTCAGTGCCTCAACCCTGCTACCTGCACGCTTTATTAACAAACAACTGTTACTTCTCCAAATACTTCAAACAAAATGAGCAAACAGGCTAGCTTATATTATTAATAAAACCAGCAACTATTTTAGCAAAACTAAGTAAAGGTAAGGCTTGAATCGAGACTGAGAGCAGATCCTTTGCCCAGGTGACCAAGGGCATGGTCGAGGTACAGCTGCCCTAACAGCGCTCTGTTCTGCGCACACTCAGCCAACCGGAGCCTTTGCCCAATGCAAACAGGACACCGGCCCGTGACTTTCCAGCTACATCTTGCTCGCTCTTGGGACTCCTTAAATTTGAGCCCAAGCTTACAACTTGCACTTCAGTCTGTACCTCCGCAGATRGGGCGGCAGGATGCGCCGCGCGGCAGGCGAGGGGAAAGAGAAACCGCTGTTCTGGTACGGCTGCATCTGAACGTGGCACGCTCTCCTCAACCCTGGCCCTGCTTTAACCAGTTTTCTTTCAGAAACCTCCACAGAACCGAGCTTTCACAGATACCACAGAAACATTGCATTGAAATCTTCTGATCTCTACTCCCTTCCAGCTCGGAGAGGTACGTGCACRAGAGGAGAGGAACAGCAAAACATAAACAAAGCCCTGACAAGAAAACACCACCCATCTTTACTCCATTTACTGCCTGGATTGCGTTTGGGTCACAATATCTAACTCAGCAGATACTGTATTTCACATTAAGGCATATGCACCCTCTCACGGGCTGTGACCGGCTTGGCCAGGCCACCGGCCCRCTGTGGTACAGAAGCTGCCTGCTTACATCACAGATTAGCTCACCAACGACATAGGTAAGCACCACTGAGGTGGAGAGGGTATAAGAGTCTCCAGCAAATGCGCGCAGAAGTGCTGGCAGATACAAAAGCTAAGGAGAGAAATGAAATGCATCCAACGAGGATATTTAACAAAAATTGTGGTATGGTATTTTGTACGATAGGTAACGATTGTGTGGATTCAAGTGAAAAACAAGCTTTGACAAGCATCTTGAGAGTGTTTTGCATCAGTGGAAGTTGTAAACAGTTGAATTTGCAGCAGGAGCAAGCAAACCAAAACGAGAAGCAGGGGAACTTTTTTTTTGGGGTGGTGGTGG
>JAYKAV010003488.1:5406451-5448779 GCA_035582835.1 Phoebastria nigripes | reverse complement strand
TTTTTTTTTTTTTTTTTTTTTTTTTTTTGTCACGATAAAAGTGTATTGCAAAGCAAACTGTTAGCCACTTGCAGAGGCTTATTACACTGCTAATATCCTCCATGTCAAACAGCATCGCTAGGAAGAGCCCTTGGAAAAACACGGGTGTCATACCTTGTTTAGCTCAATCAAGAAAATGTACTTAACCTTCTGGAAAGTCACGTAATGACCTAAAAGAGCTGCTGAAGCACAGTCTTGAGCTTAGCCTTGCTGTAGAAGAAACACAGATGTAAATACAGTCAACTTATGCTCTAAAGTAACATCATAGCATCCCGCTAGCCTGCCACAAGCATTTCACGACAATCAAGAGTGGGGAGTTTCAAACTCAAGTCTCTTAAGTAGGCTATCGTGGTTTAGGAACTGGGAACCAGAAAGAGGGGGGGTAGAAATGACAGCAATAATTTGTAAACGCAGTAACGCCTTTGGAAAAAAAAAAACCACTAATGTGGCAATGGCAAAGCTTGCAAGGGTGACAAAAGTGTCAGAACAACATGCCATTTCCAAAGGCGAGGCCGTGCCTTGCTGAGCGGAACTGCTCAATTTCTGGGAAACCATATTGAGAAAAACATTTGTAAATTTTATTGCACTTGTTATTGAAGCAAAATGCTTATTTTGCCGCCCGTAGCGCCCGCAAGCTCAATGCATCATTTCTTCAGGAAAAGAGGAAATGTCTGCAAACGCACGTTATCCACTTTAACACCAGCCTGAGGATTAGGTCGAATTTTTAGAAGCCTGTGTGCAAAGTTGTACTTCTCAGTGTTGTCTCCCCTTGCGTGGGTTGTCGGAAAGACATACTGATATTTTCACAGTGAAAGCAATTGCTTCAAGAATAATGTCAGCTCTTATTGTTTACAAAAAGCCAGAAATCAGAGCACGTGAAGCAGCAAACAATTTGGTTGACCTTGCCAGCTGAGCAATATACAGTCAAGCAAGCAAAAACATGTTAGGCAAGGCAGCAGTAAAGATGATAAAACATAAACATGTGCTTTCACATGTTTTCGTGAAACCGCTGCAAATGTTTTTTCAAGGCAAGCCAAAYGCTTGATATTAATCACGGTAAACATCCTGACCTTATGCACAAGAACATTTTCAATGTAGTTTCCCATGTCTGAAAGCAATGCATTAGAAGAAGCTAAATCCAATTGCTTCACTAGTGTCATTTCCACGGTAAAGTGTTTAAACATGCCTGGGCTGTGGTATGACTCAGAAGATCACTTTGCAGCAACGGTTATTAGTGCTTTGAGAAGTCTATAGATACTACCGGTGCTGCAGCAGCAGATGGAAGAGGTGAAGGATAAGGAATCTAGCACGATGATTTCACTACGGTCACGAAGTTTTAGAAAAAGGGAACGCTTTAGCGTAAGCACAAAGGCATCTTTCTATTTTTAAGAAAACTCAAGAGGCAACTTTTCAGAAATAAGTAATTTAGCCCACGTTAGTGCTGACAGTGTTAATGTTTTATAATTTAAATATTCGTAATACTTTGGCTTAGTAGAAACTTCATCTTTCGGGGAAGCTAGGATTTTTCTACATGTTTGCAGTAAAATCTATTAAAAACTACTAATCCAGAACCTCGTAACCTTTAGTTACAAGATTGCAGTTTTGTCTATAGCCATCTTCAGCTGCATTCAAGATAACATTTTCTAAACTCATACCCTTGCTGGGGGCAGGGGGGGGGAGGGGGGCAAAAAAGCAAAGGCGAAAAAAAGGACACTCAACAAAACCAATCCCCCTTCCCAATTTCCCCCAGAATGCAATTCTAATATATCCGAGTTCTCCTTTTCTCCTGCTTCTCAACCAGTAAAGTTTTTGTTGGGAACTTCACCTCATTACAGAGTCTTCATCATCTAAATAATGTTCAGCAATAACAAAGAGCCCTGTCATAAAGCTTTTGATAGATGTTTTGCAGCCAACACATTACGGTGAGGATTTATGGGAACGATTYGGAAAAGTAAAAGATAGGACTGACTATCATTTAGCAGAGAAATTACAAATGCAAATTCAGAGGAAGACAGTATCCTTTTCTTCATGGAGACAAATTTTTAAACTAGTTTCTGGAAAGGGGGACTGTATAATAAACTTTTAATTCAATAGTAACATTAGGTAAGGAAGGAAAATTACAATAGGCCAGGTACCATGTCAGCCCTGATATACTACTACACTTCTTTATGAGCACATTACAATTCAGAATGCTAATAATAAAAAGAAGTGATGCTGAGATGATGAATTGATGCTATGCAATTAGACCTATTAGAATTCACAAGAGTCGACAGGCAATAATCAAACCACTTTCATGCTGCCCATTGCAATTATCTTTGCACTTAAGAATCAACAAAGCACATAATGACTTGCTCTCGATTAAGGAATTCATGAGAAATGGAATTTTAATTAGCATGTAGAAAATTTGGGCCATTTATTACTTTACAGGACAACAGATTGTGAAAACTACTTGAGTAGTTATAAACGTTCAACAGTGGTTCAGGTCCAAGAACACCACACTGATGCTTCCAACAAGAACTTCCTAATAACATCCCTTGAAATGGGATTGCCAAAATAAGAGCACATTCGCTTCTGCTGAATTCTGAAAAGAAAAACAAACAAACAAAACCCCACAAACAAAACTGTTGGACCTTGAGACTAAAATGGAAACCATTGCTGATGTTTTCAATTACCAGCCGATGAACAGGTCAGGTAGAATTACATTGATTCRTGGTATGAACCACAGATACCAGAAGGTCTAATTGTACATTCTCATCACAACATGAGTAGGACAATCAGACAATGAAAATGCATCATCAGTTAAAATAAACAAAGTCTGAATAGTAACTTGAATGGTGATTTAAGTTTTCTTTTAAAAGCCCTTGAATAGCAAGATTACTTAGTTTCAAACAAAATTACTTCTTACAATTTTCTGATCTCAGTACAGAACAATTTACTAATAATTTGAACCGAAGCACCAGTTAACAAGTTCTGGAAGTGCAGGATCCTTGATAATATCAGATAGAGGTTCATGGGGAAGTTGAACAATTATGCTGAGCTCAAATGCTATGAAACACACTTTTTTAAAAATGCAAACGAAAAATCCATACTTCAAGTATGAATCCTGGCAATATAGAGATGAATATAATGTTATCTGCTCAAGGACATGAACGGTAAGCCACTATATGATATGAAATAACATATCAATGTGTTAAAAACATAGTGTTTATTTTTAAAAAATACTACTAGAGGTCCAAAATAGTTAAAGAACAGTAAATACTGGGGCATTTGGATTATTCACAATCATAATAAACAATTTGAATTACTGTGTGATTATCACCTGAAAAAGTGTGCCCCGTGCTTTGAGCCTTCTGAATTTCCTCTTTTGCTGTGGATAAGCAATTGGATATTTAGTGCTTAAAATCTGTCAGAACGATGTTCTTTTTTTCTATCATCATGGAACTATTTCAACATCTCTGGTTCTTGGTTCCGTGGGGGAGCCCTGTCTTTCTAATAGCCGCATTAAAACAACATTCACAACAACCTAAACAGCTTCTTATAAGCGATGATACTTCCAAAAAAAAAAAAAAAAAAAAAAAAAAAAAAAAAAAAAAAAAAAAAAAAAAAAAAAAAAAAGGAAAAAAGTGACATAGGGATTCATTCTTAAATTTACCTATGTGCTCTGTGTAGCGAGGGCTCTGGGAAACAGTGGGGAAGGGGCGGCAGGCGCTGCTGCCCTAGGGCCGTCCCTCCCACAAAGGGAACATTCACACACTGCTGCGGAGCCGCCATCTTCACCCCACGCAGCATTTTCAGGGAAAGGGCTCTCATGGATACATCTTTCTGCCCCCAGCATCTCCGGCACTGCCGGAATTTCCCCTCAGGAGCGGGGAGAGCTTGTCACAGGGTAAAGCAGCTCAACGTGCCGCTGTCACTTGCGATCAAATGAGGACTGGCAACCAGCTGGCTCAGACGCAAGGATACAGAAAGCTGGCACCAAACCCTCCGTGCCTCACTTGCCACCTTTCGGTCTTGTGTCAAGCACAGCACGTTTAAACCAGCGCATCTCAGCCAGGGTATTAAGCGCGCCGCTGAGAACGGCCCTCTCCTCCTACCCAGCGCTCGTTCCTGCAGTTGCGAGAGGAAGAGGTGGGGGAAGTGGCATAACCCGGTTACTTTGCTGCAGTTGTTAAACATGAGTGGTTTCTGTGAAAATAATGGAATTTGACTGGCCTAGGTGTTGCAGCAAGGATGCTTTTGGAAAGGATTTGAGAGCAGTGAATCCCCTCGGAGTCCCACGGTGGACACAGGGTGAATAGTTCAGACATACCAAAAGTTTTTGTTCAGAAGGCAAGCAACAGTATCRTTGCTTGAAAAACATAACACAATTAATTCAAAATACGCTTACAAGGAAAAGACGACAGTTACTCCAAAAAGGCCTCCTAGATTAACATCAAAATCTGTTAAACAATGTCATAAAGAGCACCGCACTGTTGAGGATTGTTAGAAGTGAACCTGAACTAAGTGATTCTCTGTACCGCAGAATTTACAAGATCATGGCTCAGTACCTCAATTAAAATTAGGGTTCCATTAATTAAAGCCTTCTTTCAAGTGACAGATGACTACTGTGGATATAAGCTGTGCACGCTGTTGAAAATTCATATTAGGAATAGATAACGCTCATGAAGCGGATAGCTTTGGATGGAAAGAGATTTGGAGGACTGCTCCTATGGAAGCAATGTTTCGTTATGCTGCAATACAGAAAGGAGGGGGCAGGTAGGTGGTTCCGTAAAATTCACGAAAGGCTTATTGGCACCCAACTTCCTCTGAAAGTCTCTGAACTAACAATATCCTTTTCATAGGTTTCCAGTCCCGCTAAAGGCCGCAAAAGGGTTTACAAGGAGATTCGATAGCCTTAGGAGTGAACTTTTTTGCGCCCTTGCCCAAATCCTTTCATTTGAGAATTTAGAAGTTACATATTTCATTAAAAAGCACAATGATAAAGAAAAACAATGGTTAGACATGTGCTTGATATACTTATGAAGACACAGAGTGCAGTTTATTTTAGCCTGAAAACTTCTCACCTAAAAATTCCTCGATTTCTAGGAAAACATAACACTACATTTTAATGCTGGAAAAGACTTCTGAGAGAGGAGGGATCTCTCCTTCAGAGAATGAAACCCAACACCCCTTAAAAAGGGGCACAGAAAGTCATCGGATTTTTAGACATTCATCAGAGATGACACGGAAAGTCCATTGACTGCAAGAAAGTCAACGAAGCACCTCTAAGGTCATGTAAAGGGGATGCATCAGCTGTGCTATAGGATGAGAAAACAGGTAGCACACTTTTATTACTTACTGGTTAAATTAGAATAGCGTTTAAATTGCCAACTATAACTTCGTGTTAAAGAAGGCTTTTTTCCCCCCGCTTTGGTAACCTCTTAAAGAAGAGAGTGTTTGAGAAGAGCATTCAGTGTTATTTGGATATTCAAGTCTAGCCTTTATACAGCTGACCCTTCCAAATGCTTTATTTGATTCTTTAATATTTATCTGTGGTTTCAGTGAATTCAAAATCCTTCCCTATTTCCATGACTAAAAGCTAAGTTCAAAACCCAAAGATCTGGATTACTTACAAATTAAGCGTGTGTAGAGTCTAGGTTGTGTGGTAACAAAACATAGGGAAATTACGGAGGTCAGAAGAGACTTTTTTTTCTCCCCCGTATCAGAAAGAGTAAAGAACAAACCGCTAACCGTATTGATAGTCACCGATAGCTCTGAACCAAGAGAAACCTGTCTGCGGAGACATCAGATCCATGAGCACCTTCTGCAAATACCGTAAGCTGAATGTTTGGATAAAAGTTTCCAGAATTAGCTACAACAGAGGAGACTCAAAACCGCGGGTCTTGCTCCCAGTTTTGACCCAGTAAACRCAAAAGGTGGAAAACGGTAAACACCTACATTCAGCATGGGCTCAATTTTAAGCGTAAGCATAATCTTATTGTGCAGTGTTTCTGCGACTTCAACGGGAATTAAGCTAGCAGGCAAAAATACAACTGCAGCATATCCCTAGCATTTACTTGCTTTTGACCACTAACAGTATCAGCACTGGCTACGGAGTAACTAACACAGCCATCACAATAATTAGCGTAGCAAAAAGGCAGCAAGCAAACTGATGAAACAGTGTCGTGATGTGAATTTTCTGCCTGTAATGGAGGGAGCTGTTCCCAGATGGGACTTCTAAGTTTCTGTACCTGGTATCATCTTGATGAGAAGCTGTTCCTCCCCTGCTTTCCCCCAAAGGAAAGCATCCTCGCTCTGGGGAGCTAATTCCCTGCTATAGCTCAGGGCTGYGCAGAAAGACACTCTCAGCAATTAGGCACAGCTATAGGAGCCTCTTCAAAGGGATGATGCTTTCAAGAAAGTAAAGAGGCAATTGGGCCTTGTTGACCAGAAACCAGGACAGTAAAACCCTGGAGATTTTGCACTGATTGGCTTTTTATTTTCACGTTTTATTGCAAGGAAACTAGATGAATGAAATGCAGCCAGACATGTTTTGACCGCATAACAAATTCATTTAAGCTCAAAATTTCTACCTTGTATTCATATCGCTTCCGTATAATGGCACCTCTCCCTTTTTCACTCTGCTCCTACCCTTCTTCACTAACATGCTTACGTATAAGAATGATTTTCTGAAATACGGAATTAAATCAAACCATATTTTAATAAAAATAAATGGAGCAGAAGATAAATAAATCAATATTGAGTAGCATTTTTTTACAACTTCCCAGAAATAAAACAATTAGCACATTAGCAGTGAACGTAACAATAAAATTAGCCAATTAGGATATTTAAGTGATTACCACATTGAATCAAAAAATGAGCTGAAATAAATACAGATAAGCTCTGCTAAGATAGAAAAGAGAGAGTCTGCACTGTTCCCTTCTGTGTCAAATGGAGAGCGTTTATGCAACACGGTGGATTTATTGCCATACACGCCACCTAATCTGATCTGTTGCTCTCGCTGCACTAGTGTTTGAAGAAGATACCTTAAAAGCAAATGAGATTATAGTTCTGCCCATGTTAATTGTTGCTGTAATACTATTTGCAGCATCCTTTGACACCAAAATTTACTACAGAGTTATAATCAGTTTTTAAAGAACGCTACCAACTCTAAAAGAAAATCTAAAAGGTTTAAATATTAATAGCACTTCAATGCTTCTCTCCCAGATGGCCACACAGCTGACTGCCATTCCCTCCTATAACACAGCGCTGTTTATCCTCTGAATGTCCCCAATATAAAACCGTTTTAATCTTTTGTTGCTGTTGTAAAACTTGATCTACTGTGGGACAACGTAATTAAGTGTCAACTTTTGGATATACGGTACAAAAAGTAGATAGAATAATCGAGCCTGTACGTCACCAATAATTCAGTTTACAGCTCAGTGATAATGGGATTCCAGATTATTAGCTGAAAGGCACAGTATTTTACCCCTCTCAGCACTGGACTAAGGTGTGCTTCTGTTGCACTCGGTGCCTTTTTGGCGCATTTTCTCGCTGCTCCCTTTTCTCTTCCATTAGCCTCTTAAAAGCTTTATGATACTCATGCTGTATGACTGCACGAGGCAGCCAACTGGAAAGAAACAGCACTTTGATTTCAAGCGTCTGATGATCTGTTAGCTCTTGTAAGAGTTATGGAGCGGTTACGAAATCTAATAGAGGGCGTGTAAGGAGATTAGCAGAGGAATAGGATTTTTGTATCAGTACCTGAAGGAAGATGAACGAAGGAGAGTGAGCAATTAAAGCAATTGTTCTCGTCTGGGCTTTGAACACACATACGTATCTGGATATCTACCTATGCCTCTCTGTAAACATGCACACAGAGGACTGAGTGCCATCAACAAGCCATTATTTGCCAACGTCTATCCTTGCTAGCCCTATAATAAAGAGTGGGAAATAATGACATACTGTGTTAGGAAACGTTTGAGAATATCTACTACGTGTGTATGACTAGATGGTTATAAACATATGCAACTATAACAAAGCTACATGTAAGTGAGAGAACAAGGGGAGCGGGCGATTAAGGAGAAGTAGAAAACTTGAAACTGAACATTGACACAGAATAACATATTTGTTGAACTGTTTTGTTGGCTTGAAGTGAGCTATTACATACTTTAAGCAAATAATTCCAGAACTAGGCAGCACGCTGAAAAAGCGTGTGGCCATCAGAATAGTCACCACCTATCTGAGCAAGTGAGAATTGACTGTAAGAGGAAAGAAGAAACTCACTCTTCTGTAGCCACAATTAATTCTGTGGGTCCTGATCCTTCAAAGCTGATTACACACAGGCAAGGTTTGCCCCACCGGGTCCTGTGCCCACGTACTCAGTAATACCAGCTGAGCAAACACCACAGCCTTCGATGCGCCAAAAGGCAAATATAAACCAAGATCCACATGCTCTCTCAAATACGGGATGCCATTATAGACAGACAAGTCTTTGACAAATACAGCAGCTGCCACTCTGGCTAGCTCCTCTGAACTCGCCCAGCAAACCGCCCCATTTCCATCATCACAGCTCTGCCGCAGTCGTCTGGCGACCTGCGAGAGGGACCGCGCACGCACAGCAGCTTTTTTCTTCCCTTTTAACGGCAAAGATGAATCTCTGCTCCTCAGGGCTGAATAGCGCCACGTGAAGTAACGCAGCGAGATTGCATCCGTCAGGCACCGCCGCGTAATAAGTTACGCAAAGGACAGAAGGGTTTGCTTCGTTGCCATATAACCTCTATCTACGACAGTTAACCTAATGTGTTTACTTTATTACCCACAATATGCATCCGTCAAAAGATGCTGCAGCGTGTTATTTAAACACAAACCATTACGAATATTTTTATACAGCTGCTATTCCCCCCTAGCGCATATTATTTCCATTTTAGCGCGGCAGTTTTCTCAACGAAGGCTCCTTGGCGTAGGTCCACGTGGGAACATCAACTGATAAGACTTTAAATCAACCTCCTTGTTAGCGGAAGCACACAATACTATTATCCAGCGACTTGATATTCCTGCTAAAGAGCAGGAGGTCAATTCTCTTCGCTGAGTTAATACCTCCACAGAATAATTCCCCAGCTGGCGCATCAAGAGAAAATCGCCTCGCTGCATGGCACAGCCTGGGCCACCGGGACTCAGCAGTGACCCCGGGCACGACCAACACTTTGGCAGCCGCCACTGTATTCAGATCTGGGCCCGATGCTCCGCTGCGTTTCACCAGCTTTTTACCCACGTTAGCCCAAAAAGCTGTTGCAGAGAAAATAAAGCTAGCTGTGCTAGGGTAAAAGCAGGGCAGTATAGCAGGGAATCAGCCATGATGTTGTTGTTCTTTGATGCTTTGAAGCCAGCAGGGTTATGCGTTTTAAAACATTGTTTCTTTGCATAGATCTAGTATTCAAAAAATAAATCCAATTAGTTTAAGGAACATCTTGTATACCAAAACAACCAAAAGGGAAAAAAAATCCTTTACTTTTTCCTTTCCCTTCTGTGTAAGAAAAAACAAAATTAGACACTGCAAGCAACAAGGAAACCAGTCAGTTCCACAGATTTCATCCACATACTGAAATAGACGCTCAACTGTAAATACGCACCTAAGTCCAGCAGAGCACGTAACCTTGTCTTTTCATTTGAATTCTACTAGAGTCAATCGGATGCAAGGACGAGCATCTGCCAGTGACATTGTTCAGTACCGAACTGGATTTTAAACCCAATGTCGAATTTCATTTTGACATCAGTTTCATACAATTTAAAAAATAAAATAAAATAAACCACATCCCACACCTTTGTGGGCTACATATTAATAAAAACACGTTTCTGGAGAGAAGCATTTTTGTACCAGCTTTTGAGCAGTTCAACAGTAGCAAAATAAGAGTAAACCATTCAAAAGCATCTAGTAATTTAATAGCCACTCTTGAACCACTGTCTTTTTGAATAGTTAACAAGCCTTACCTCAAAAAAAAAGCGTTACATTGAAGGTAAATCAGAGAAGCTTGACAGAACTAGCAAAACTGGACCAGTAGCCCTGACAGAAGGCAAACTACCATTATTAAACCCAGTGATGAACGATACCGTTTTCGTCTTCCCAGGCACTAAACTAGTATTACAGCATTCCCGCTACTTACCAAGAATCAGACTCTCAATTTTCAACTGAATGAACCGAGAACAACTTGATACTCAGCATCTGATTTATTAGAGCACATATACCGAGGATGTTTATAAAAACTCTTTAAAACTCTTGTGCATTTATGCTCACTTCAAAATACTGTAGAATACTATTATTATTATATTAGAATACTAATAGTATTCTATACACTAGTATACTACTAATAATAGTAGAATACTATTATTATAAATATTTACATGGCAATTTCATCATAAGAAACAGAACTATACAGTTAGAAGAATGAGGTTTAGAGATAAAACATTTTGAGCACATGGAAAAGAATGCCATCCTAGAGACGATGACATGGTTACAGGGTTGACAGATGCTTAATTATACGGTTCAGACATCAGGGACTGACCACATAACACACGAGAGGTTGCCAGTATGGTAAACACATAAAGCATTTAAGAACACCATCATGTAACATGTCAATACACCCAAAAAATAAGAAAAAAGAAGAGTTTCTTTCCCTCAATTTTAGGGAAGATTTGCAATCGCGAACTTCAGCACTCGCAAAAGGACTGAGGCATTTTGCTGAATCACAGAGCAAATGACTAGTGACAGAAGATGTTTTGTTTTATTATCATGCCCACATCCCAGCTGGGATCACTTGAAGCACCCGGGTCTCAGTTCAATTCTGTAGCAATTACTCCTTGGTTTTCTGGCAGCGTTTTTGCCAGATGTCATTGGCTTTGAGGGCTCTCTGCATGAGTTCACATGTTCACATGTCGTGAACATGTGCCACGTGGAAACCGAGCTGGATGCCTCTCCGACTTCAGTTAGGCATTTGCAAAAACATCTGGTATTGGGGAAGAGCTAAACATCTGGTGACTTGCAGTAGAAACAGGTATTTATGCTATCATGTCTTTGAAGATACCCTCCACTCATTCCACCCCCCACCCCCTGTCATTTGGCCATCCCTTTGAAAGAACTTGACCAGTATTTTGGGGGGGAAAAAAAAAAAAAAAAATATTTCCTACTACAAAAATAATCCAAAACAAGATAGTTCTTCAGTGCAAGATTTCTTAGAGTGGTAGTTACTGACTGGTTTTATCTTATATAACTTAAGCGAACCACTGTGCACCAGCAGCGCTGATTTTAGCAGAACCATTTAAGTCATCCACAACACCCTGTCCAGCCACGTCCATGGACTCCAGAATTTTTTCAAGCCGTTACCAGAGAATATACCCGCCTGCTGTCAGGAGCAGACTTTTTATTTTCATTTCAAAACTCAAAACACTGCAATGAAAGACAAATTTAGAGGACCAGCTGCCTTAGTGCAAATGCAGAGCTGCTTGTTCTGTCCACATTGGAGGAAGTTTTGTGGACATTTCCAGCACAGTTGGATTGAAGCTAAGACAATTTATTTTGTGAATAAGTGGAACAAATAATGACTATAGTGAGCCCCTGACAGCACTGCCACGAGTTACATGCAAGGCTCTCCGGATGGCTCACAATTACACATTATTCGTGTCTCGCACTATGCTTCTGCTTAGTACAGAGCCCTGCTCAATGCCAAAATTATTGGGAAGAGTTAGACAACAGACGTTAAGATTCCCCAAAACCCTGTCACTGGAGCTAGAGGGATGATCGTGATCTTTGATTATAATGCCGTTTCATTCTGAAAGATCCCAACAAGCAGAGAAGAGGCTTGTTCCATACTTCAAAATGGCAAAAGCTTTTTCGAAAAAGTTACTCCCTGTCCCAAAGCACAGGCTAAACTGAAATCCCAAGGAGAGTTTGCAAATACAACTGTACAATGCACTCATATACAGAAAAATGTCAGGAGTCACTAAAGCCAAAGAGATCCACTCCAGTTCAGACATCACGTAAAAGACTGTGTCCTTCCAAGTTCAATGCACAATGGCATTCTGGCAGTGGTGTAGATTTAGTGGAAATTCCAGTAAGTCCCAACACAATTAAAACCCAAACAACATTGCTGTATTTATGAGCTCTGCATCCAAGTCCTGACCCCATCCTAGGCTTCTCTTACAAACTCCATGCCACATGACAGCAGGCTGGTAAACATCACACTATGAACAATCTAGATCCAAAAATCAGGATTTAACAGTCAGAGAAAATGTGTCTAACCAAATTCATCTCAATGTAAATTGCTATGCTATCATATTCTGCAATTATTTGATTTTTATTTTTAAATGGAATACTGAAGCGTTGCATGGGACCGTTGCCTGCAAATACATCTCTTACTTGCAGATTTCATGAATTCACGTATATCAGCAAAAAGTATAGTTTGCAGGTATAAAGTCAATACAATAGATGAATAAAATCTTTTCAATAGAAAAGAATGTGAATGACAATCACAATGCTTAAGGCAAACTATGGTTAATGTTTTTGAACACCTAATGACATGTTTATTCTCTTCTCTTTCTCACCAGCTAGTATCTTCACAGCTCTTTTTTTTTTTTTTTTTTTTTTTTTTTTTTTTTTTTTTTTTTTTTTTTTTTTTTTTTTTTTTTTTTTTTTTTTTTTTTTTTTTTTTTTTTGAGAGCCAACCTTATATATTTTGAATAAAGATGGATTTTATTTCAAGCACAAGAAGCCAAAAAAGGCGGTCTTGTTATAAGCGGGGGGTGGGGGGTGGCGGGGAGTAGGTTTTGCTTGTTTGTTTTTAATAGGTGTACAAAAACCATCAAAAGGTAAGCATGCTAGGACTGGAATGCTAAACTATTTTCAATACCGATTTGTCAATCTGTATGAAGTCTTTACTTTTTAAGTTTGTTTCCCTAACAAGAATAGTATATTTACCAATCTCAATTTGCTTAGTGCAAACAAAGTAGCAAAGTAATTTATAGACAATATATGGTGCAAAAAAATTGACCACTGAAAGGTAAACTACAGTCCCTTAAGATATAAATCATGCTGTTCCGTGTTCTTCGTTCAAAGAAAGATTGAAATACGTTGTTTCCCCACTAACAAATACTTCAGTCGGCCTTTATATTACCTCTGGTTATGCCAAACCAACCCGATTCTATCATGTGTTCATTATCTCTTATGTTACATAGCCAAATGCAAAGCAGAGAATTGAAATACTAAGTTCAATTGCTACATATCTTACAACAGAAGCTTCATTTGCATTTATAGTAAATTCAGCTGCACTAATTTGAAAACACATGAACCAAAAAAAGTTACTTATGTCTTATAAATTGAAAGCAAAACCAAAATTTCAAAGCTTGCTCAAAATAAGTGCTTTTTAGTGAACAAAACTTGAGTTTGTCTTGCATATGTCCAGGTACAATAAGACACAAGAGGTTTTGCAAGTGTACGTATTGCACAGAATGGCCGACCTTCTTCCTCAACACAAACTGCATTTGGAGTTAAAATAAGGGTGCAAAAAAGAAAAAAAAAATCAAAATAGGGATTGTTGCAGAACACAATCCACATGAAATATATCAACGTACGTTTTCAAAAAGGAACTTCTCACTCTGGCAGACCCTACAGTAAACTCGTAATGAGGAATTTGCAATTTCTGTGGTGACGGAGGATTATAGTCCCGGTGCAGATCAGAAACCGAGGGGCAGAGCAGGGGGAAGTCACACACCGGCAGACATCAGTAGGCAAGAAGAGTCAGTCATTTAAAAAAAATCACCAATGAAAATAAACTGGAAGCCCCCGTCTCCCTACAGTTTAGGTTTTGAGGAGTCCCAACAACTACTTGCCAAGTGACACCTGGTGAAAGCAGGGATAGCGCAAAGCGGAATACGAGGCTCGAAGGGTCCAGAGAAATCCAGACTGGTGTTCACACAGTTGGAGGGGAAGTGAGGGAGCAGCAAGCTACGCTCTGCCAACCTACCCCGCTCCACCACGTTATTTCTTTCATTTGCTCTACCTGTCTGCTCAGATTATCTAATGTGAATCTCAAGCTGCAATTACACTGCTGGCCAAGCCATTGGATAAACTACTTTTGATGGAACTAGGAAATTTGTGCTGTAATTGGGTGTTCCTCAGTGATCGACACGGGGCTTTGCCTGATCACCACGCTGAGCCGGAAAGGAGATTTCAGGCCTGGTGGGGTTTTCCATGCCAAGAAGAGAAGATTCCTGCAGCTCCTTGAAGCTGGAAGCAAAATTCCTTCGCTCACACCGTTAACTAAGCTGCTTACAACACTTCCTAGAAAATAGACCTAGCACTGCCTACAAATGTTGGGGATCTTTGCTGAAGGCTTCAGTGGGGGAAAAAAGTGTTAATTTTAGAGTAATGCTTGGTCCAATTTAAGACTACATACCCGCAGAGACCACAGAAGGTGAAGGTGTTCCCCAGCCTGGGGGTACCCAGGAGCCAGAAGTAGAAGGGAGAGCAAGACCCCAACCCTTGCAGGTTATTCACATCCTGCCACCGCTTCCCTTCTACAGGAACCGAGTCCATCCATGAAAGTCACAGCAGTAGGTATTTTCCTAGCCATTTACTACACAAATTTCAGAGCAATATGCTTCCCCGGATAGCGTCTGAGCTCACGCAGGCCAGAACAGAGTTTGGGCCAAGTTTTCCCCATGGAGGAACAGTAACAATATTGGAAGACTCAGCTAAAAAGTTAAGAGTGTTACGTAAAGTGTGCAGATCTATACTGCCCATCAGCATGCATACAGCAGATACGCTTTTTCTTTCCAGTTAGTCTGGTATTGGAGGGAGGGGTGGGGGGAAAAACCCCCACATAGTTTCAAGTGCAACAGAGCCTGCAAGGGGACTCTTGAGTTTTTCGGGTGATTTGTAGCTGATCTCCTGAAGGAACAGAAACTAATGAGAAAAACAAAGTCCCTTTAATCTGTCTTTGCTTGCAAATTCTTTCCTCTAATCCCCGCCTTTGTTCCCTCCTGGTAGGCTGTTCACCAAATTTACATTTCAGAGTCTTCCCAAACATTCTTTTCCTGCTGCTACTGACACAACATATAATCACCCTACCTGAGCCTACGACTTCTAAACAAACAAAAGGATTGCCAGCTTTTTTGTGTGCCTTTGAAAAAACCTAAATGATTAAATATTGAGAACATTCAAATATTTAACAATACACTCAGCACACAGAAAAAACCCTGGAAATTTACTTTTCCAACAGGGACTGTCACCCATTTAAAGTGAGTAGGATGGTGAAGAGCTACAGGTGGATTTTAGTATCTTAAATTATATTTACAGGCTAAAGAGGAAGCAGTAGGAGGTGACAAAAGTGTCAACTACTACGTAAGTATTAAAAAGTAAAGGGAATAACCCCATCTGCCCTGTGCAGACACAGTGAGATGGGTTTAAAAAGGGAGGAGACCCAAAGGTGAACATAAAACTCAACTACTTATATTCTTGCAACAGTTCTGAAATTCCAGGTTTGTTATAGGGGAAAAGTCATAGAAGACAATATAACAAACTTGGATATGCACGGAGGACACAAAAGGAAGTGAGATGTTTTGATATTAAGCATTATAGCTGCCATCACTTCAGCTAAATATTGCTATTCATTTCCATCACCTTATCTCACAAATTAAAGAGCTCAGATCGCAATAGCCCATAGAAGAGCTATAAATCAGTTAACGAACAATCTTATTTTCAATACATATAAATACATGAAGAAAAATTAACCCATCTAGCCAGATCCCAACTAAGAAGGAGCGAAGAATACAGCCTTCACTGTGCTGGGCTCCTTACAGGGACAGGTCACTGAACACATCTATCCCCCAAGCCCCTCGGGGGCTGTCTGAAAACACACAGACCAGAAAAGATTTCCTCAAAATAGCAACACTCGGCAAACAGCTTGCGTCCTTTTGTCTCCCCTGCACTTCAGCATCAGTCTTTAAAAACGAGAGAGGGAAGGAAAAAAGAAAAGAAAGAAAAAAAAAAATCACATTTCCCTGCATAGCAATGGTATTGCAGAGCTGCATTTGAAATTCTTCCTGAGATACCTTTAAGATTGAGGAGGCTGGAAGAGGTCACAGATATAAACTCTGTATAACCATTTCAATCACAAAGCTGAGAGAAAGCGGTGGATGAATTTCAAAACCTGACCCTTGCCGAAAAAGTGTTCCTCTCTCTGTGACTGCATTGATTTTCTAAATTCACTATTTAGGACTTTCACCCTCCTCTTGGGAGTCAGGTAGCAGCTAGGGCCAGAGGGAAGAGTTTTCCAGACACGTGGCCCAGCAAAAGTCACTGACATGGTGTACGTTACTTCACCTATTGGGACATACAAATCAACTACGCGCTGATCAACTACAAATCAAGACAGCATCCTTTTCGGCACCCAAGTGTCTCTGTACGAGAGCCGTTAACAACAAAAAGTTACTGATTAAAAGAATCTCTTTATAAAAGATTAATTATCTTTAGAGATGACTTATTAACGGGAACTGTTAATTTTAACAAGGGAGAAAATCAGACTTTCAAGGAAAGCTCGTTACTTTAAATACATTGTTTTGAGGGAAACGTTCAACATACATTAGCGGTTCGCTTCTTTTTGTTGGGGAGCAGGGGAAGCGATCGCTAGGGAATAAACATCAGGTCTATTTGCCAGGATGAATATTCAGATTCAGTAGGAGCACTAAGGACTGCTGGGGTTGTGCCACAGCCCTATGTTAAACCTATTAAATCTTTATAACAAATGGCATTAGCAGAAGCATTTGATTAACAGCCTAATGAATACACTGGTACTCTCTGGTACTCTGGTTTTAATCATCAAAAGGTAATTCTTATCCCAATTCCCAAACTTGAGACTACATCTATGTTTGAATATTAGTGCTGGTGATCACAGCAATATCAAACAAAGTCAGACAGCACCATAAGCTTACAGGAAAACCAGAATAATAATGAGATTTATGTCAGCGTTTCTCTCAGCGGTTTCAATTAAAAGCATGCAACAGTGATACCATCAAACTAAAAATTGGTTCTGCATGACTGAAATGAAGGCCTACTGCACTGACTGTATTTATACTCAATTATTGAGCAGTGACCCTTGACTTTCCGAGGAGGCAGGCAGCCAAAAAGTTGCATTAAAACATAGCTTGAAATCCAGCCAGTTTCCAGAATTCTCCTGAAAGGGAATGAACTCCGCGTTGTGCAGAATTAGATTAATTTGATGATGTTCTTTTCACCCATATTCAATAATTGTGGCCCTTTTTTCTACTGGAAATATCATTTTCTGAGTTGCCAGCTCTAGTAACGTACTGCCTTGCATGTATTAAGTAGAAAACACACAAAAAATTTATCATCTCAAATCACCCCATCCTACCCACCCCGTTTCTCAACAACGTTTTGCCCCCTTCTCCCTCGCCAGACTCGAGGGATTTTCTGGCAGGCTCTCAGTTTACTTTTCATTGAGCAGGTTACTCTTGGGTGTAAACAAGCCACACGTACAGAATCCATTTTTATCACTACAAAGGTGTAATTCAGGAATTAACATCCAGGTTCCCTGCGCGGCCAGAGCCCAACAAAGATTTAACACACAAAGCATACACTTCACTTGCTATTGTCATCCTGACAAGTCATACCTCAACGAGGGTTTTAACCGAGACATAATGTAAATTGCATCCTAAGTGCATGATTTAGCTGTTACAATACAAATGAAATTAGCACCCACCGCTAAAAATGTCTTTAACTAAGGAAACGCACAGAGGTTACATATCCCTCTCAAAGCATATCGTGTATTTAACCACTGTAAAGTTTACAAAGCCTAAAAAGAAACTTGGTTGCTTTTTCCAAAGCCTCCCGTGGTTCTGAAAGGTTTCACCTTGAAATGTTTCAGATTTTTGTTACTACCAGTAATACAGTAATAATTTCTGGTAGTAGCCAATATATTTAATAATATTTTAAGATTACAAACACTAAGAACCTAACACTTTTCAAGAAGAAAAAAAAAAATGGCTACAGAGCATTGCAAACCAATGGAAACGTGCTGATTCTATCACTATTAAAGACAAGACGAGCTTAAATAGCATTCGAATTAAACGCTTTTATGTCATATTTAATTCTCACACTGAACATGGGGATCGGATGTTTGTATTTCATTAGAAATTTCCAACTGAAATCAGTGGGAGCATTGGAAAAAACCCACATTGCTAATGTCACAAGATTTTTAATTTCTATTTTTTAACTCCTCATTTTTCTTGAAAAGGAACAGCCAAGCACCTGTCTTTGGAAAACCGTCATTAAAGTAGTCTGGCATATACACAGCTAGTAAACATACAAATAAATACTTAGATATAATTTTAAAACATACTTCAGTGACTACATTTATAAATATGCTTTAGGGCGTTAACAAAAACGTAATAAAGTATTAGTCCAGAACCACGCAAGTCTATTTCATCCAAAAATGTAACATGATGATATCAAAACTTAAAAGAAAGGATATATATGCATATGAGCACATGCCTGGGCTCTCGCCTCAACGTGTGCGCTCATTCTTCATCACAAAAACGTATTTATTATGAAGATGCACACAACTTTTCTTCCTAAAAGCCTTGTTGCATATGACTGAGCAAATATAACGCAAAAAGTTCACACTCAATGTTTCCCATTAAAGTTCTGCAGAAAGAGTAATAAAACATCAGGCTGCCAAAATTCCTGAGCAGTGACTTCAGCTGCCCAGGGCGCTGGAAGGATTTAACCATTGCAGGTAAAACCTGCACTGGGCTTTGCAGGGAGGTGACAGTGTTACACCTGGCTGGAGGCGACGGAGTCTCAGGTTAAGTTCTCCCTTTGATGCAAGCCTGCGTTTGGGGCCATAAATCTGCGGTTTCGACGGGATAAATTACCTAAAAGCTTCGTGAGGGAGAGTGCTCGGCATGGTTGGGGGCTACCAGTCAAACTGGGACCACGCAGAATCCAGGCATGCCACATCCAAAAAGACCAAAACCCACAAAAAACTCCCCAGGATATTTCTCTCCTCCTTCCCCGTGAGTCTCACGTGGACACAGGCAGCCGCTGTGTTTTGCACGGGACTTTGGGCATGGTCTGAACACGCCTGCTAGGCTGGGCCCCAGAAGCGACTACGGTACAGAAACACCGTGATTTGTGCCTCTGCAGCGGGCTTAGCTGTAGGAGAGATCCCGAGTTACCGAGAACAGCTACACCGGGGCTGCCTCCCAACAATATAGAAGCAAGTACGCAACTTTATGCATGACCTACCCAGCAAAARAAAAAAAAAAAAGTATTTGTTTACAGAAACTACCTCACATTAGTTATTTCAATGTTTGTGAAATCCTGATATTCTAAGCTCCTTCAAACTATGTCTAAAACGGCAAGAATACCCAGGGCTTTACAGCTAAGATTTGAGGGATCTTTCTCAAATGAATGTGCAAATTATCCAGACTTGAATCACCACCACACTGGCTGTTTATTGCTTTGAGTCACTCCAATACTGTATTTGGCCTGGCATCAAAAGAGAGCATGACTACAGCTGCTTTCTTCTCATTTAACTCATATAGCTAAAGATTCAACTGAATGACAGCCTGCTTAGTTCTCGCAATACAGAACGGGTTACAAACACCTTCTTTTCTCTCTCCCAAATCGGAGAAAATTCTTGCTGAAATAAGGTCAGCGAAGCTTTCGCCAATAGCCCCTAAAGTTCCCCGGGACTGTTCACTTTGCAACATAGAAGAGCAGTTTGGATAGCGCTGATGGTAGGCACAGGGCACTTAGGCAAAGCAAGTCCAGCTATGAGGCTCGCAAGGGGATGGGTTAAGTCTGCTCAAGCATCTGTTGGCAGAAGCAGCTCTCACCCAGTCAGCTTTAAAATGGAAACGCCCACTTAAAAGATGCTACTGGCAGTGTTATAATATTTTTTCATGTATTTCAAAACAGATCCGTTTATCCTATTACTGCTGATCCAGCTTTTTTTTTTTCCAATGTACGTCAGCAAAAATAAATCTTTTCCTGTAAACGTGGTACATTGGCAATATTAGAACAATTACAGCTGCATTACTGATAATGAATACAAATCTTATTAACTCTTTTTTAATCGTATATTATCTTATTCAAAGAAATACACAGGTATCTCAACAGCAGACATACTATCCCTGTTAACCTTGCACCTTACTGTTGTCCGGTTCATATCCTCTTCCCCATCTGCTTTTTGTTGCTGTGAAATAAAGCAGACGTCTCCCACAAAGTTTAAATCTTCTTAGCCAAAGTACAGAAGCCAATCAAGTCTAGTCCTTTCTCCCTCCCTCTCCACCCCAATCCCCTGATCATGATAATTGCAGATGAAGCCCATACTTCTACGGGCCAGATGCCAGTCCAAACTACTTGTGGTTACCTGACCGCGATCGAGTTTGTTCATGTATATTATTCTTCTTCTTCAACACGAAGCCATCTGTGCCCCCTTCCCCTGGGCACACTTTATTTGAAGAATTTATTCTAATATTTGTCTGTGGAAGGGGGATGGAAAGGAGAAGACTGCAGACCTCTTTGGAGGCTTCCAGTGTAAGCTCTGAAGATGCTGTTTTTGATTTTTCTGTCATTGTTATATCTTGTTACACTTGTCACACCTTATTCAATAAGGTCAGATTGCGTTCAACTAGGAGGCAAAGCAGTGTGCTGCTAAATAATACAGCTGCTCTCTTAAAAACATAGGATTTGGCCAAATTTGGCTCAGACTGGACGTCGAGACCACAGCAGAGTTTTCCTGTGATGAGTGGACATCCGTGACTCCTCTCTATCACAGGAGAAATCTCGTATGCAGAAATTATGGTCCAAAATCATCCCGCTATTGAGGGTTATGTCTCTCCTTGCACATACAGTTTCTAAAGCGTTTTGTAAAGTTTGTAAATGGTTTCAGACGCGATTAAAACACATAGAAAAAAAGCATACCAAACCATTCAAAAGACTAAATCTAAATATTTGAGTCATAAATTGCCTGTGCAAAATCAAACCCCGCATAATACTTCAGAGGCAAATTAAGGAACCAAAAATATTGTAAGCGCTGCACATTTTACCACATGTGTCAGCTAAAACTGCTCTCTGATTTGCCCCGAGTGTCATGTAAATTACCATGTAACATCCTTTTGACCACTGATATATTGTAATTTCATCAAACAAGCATACAAATCAAATAGCCTCCAGACTTTCTCAGTATTAATGAAAAAGCATTTGTTTCCAGGCACATACAGTATTAACTTATTAGTATTAACAGTGCAACGTACAAGTGACAGTTGATTCTAAGAAAAGCTTACATCTCTAAAAGCCCTCGATTTTCTTTAAAGCTTTAAAGAAAGCCCTTGCGCTCTGCGGCAACATTGATAAGGAAAATGCTTTGCCTGTGGAGCTAAGCCCTCCACGGGCAGCAATTAGCAGTGACTGACAGACCCGAAATGCTGAGGAGCCCAAGACAGGCTTTTCTTTTTCTTTTCAACCTGTCTCGGGGTTGAATTTTAAGTTCTTTCCCCAGCCTCACATCACTTTTTCGGGGAGGGTAGCGGGTGGTGTCCTGGGTGAATGATGTATTACTAGATCCCAGGTAATGCCGACCCACCAACTGGATCCCGTTAAAGTGCTAGCCACGCGCACGAAGATTTCGGATACAGGGGACAGACAAACGCGGCGGTTCACCATCAGAAAAAGGATGTATCTGTAGGGCGATCACTATCAACGCAGAGAAACAGAGAGCTAACAAATACTCATGCTGCAAGCAGAAAGCATCCTTCCTGTCACACGTTCAGGGAGTTCGGATTGCAGATGTTTTCTCAGCGTCAAGAAAGCAATCCAAAAAACCATCAAATTAAACAAAAACGAAGCCTGGGCAACCACCCCCTACAGCCACCCTACAGAACACCACACACAGATCTAAGCACTTATGTGGACTCCAGCAATAACGCATCATAATTAATTTAGTGTAAAGCATCCGATGTACTGGGAGCAAGAGGGTACGATCTCGGTCTTTCTTCCTGTTCATATCCTCTGGCTCCATTTCCTGGATGGAAACGAGCGCCGCACGCGCTGATCTGAACCCATCTGTGGCACAGCCTGATAAGCCACGTCCAGCGATCCCAGCTGGTGAGCTCACTCGGGCAGAGCACGCAACCCTCGCCCTCCCTCCTCCGCTGCTCTCTCCCGTGAGCCTCTGCATCTTTATTCACAGCGCGCCCTGCAACTGAAAGACCTTTCACTGCCTGCCCCAGCTGGCCTCTCTCTTTTGAATCCCCAACAAAACATCTCCCCCCACCGCCCAACAAGATTGTCGTGGTTAATCCTCCACTTGCAGAACTGCATTATCTCTTCAATGAAATAGCAAAATTTCTTCCAGCCCGAATCATGATGTGATCGTTTCATTTCCTGTTCACTCAAAGCTGATTTTCACAGGTCTCGAGCACATGATCTAACTGGAAATTTTAATGAAAACGCCACATTTCATTGGAGCTGCATCATTTCATGGAGACATACTTTTTCTTTTTCAAACTAGCTTTCAGGGGTAGACCTAAAGTATTTGAGTCAACAGGTCAGTAGCTAAGACGACGGGAGGGCTGGACTCAATTCTATACATCGTCTAATTTTGCAACTTGTGATGAAAAAACTTGCCCTGGTTGACACAGACCACGAACTTGAATTTTTATTTCCCAGCTCAGTAACGCAACTGTCCGACTGCAGAGCTTATACATCTTCTGCGCACAACGAGACTTTTGTAGTTCACCAGAGGATGAAAGCTAATTGCGAAAGTTGGAGAGGCGCCGTAAGAAATTCTCTTCTCGCGTTGGGTTTTGTGGAGCACCCCGGACTCCAGGTGTATTGCTTTACAGCCGGAAGGGTTACCTTACCATCTCGCGTGACCTCCCGCACGATGCGGGCCACAACATTTCTCCCTGCCAAGCCCCTCTGTCTAGCCCAACTACTTGTGATTGCAATAGAGCGTAAGACGCGATTTAAACACTTGCAGTGATGGACAGTTTCGCCACGTCCCCCGGCAAGTTGTTCCAAGGACTAATTACCCTCACTTAAAAATATGTCTTGCATTTCCTGTTTGATCTTTGCTGACTTCAACTCACAACCGCTGGATCTTGTGTTTTTGCCTGCTAACTTAAAGAGTCCTTTGCTCCAGACATCTTATCCCTCAGTGGGTACTTACAGACCATGATTAAATAGCCACTTAACCTTCTCTTCAGTAAGGTGAGTCCTATGAGAGCAGATGGTGCTGAGCACCTCTAAAAATTAGCACTGCAGCTATTTACGTCTGTAAATTGCCAGCCAATTGTTTTGTAAGGCTGGTTATGGAGAGCTGCTGGCACCATCGACAGAATTTACAGGTGCTCAGCATGGTCCAGCATTTGTTTTTCATACCCCAGTTCCTAAAGGCAAAGGACTCCGTCTCCTGCGTTAGCTAGCCCTGACCCAATACAGGAAGAACCAACCTCTGCCATAGGAGATGCACGCTAAATAGGACTAAGTGCCTCAGGACCGAGACAGCTTTACCTCCATGGTCTCTGCAGCGTCGGTACCAAATAAATACCCAAACTGACTCTGTTGCCAATTTTTGGCGCTCTGAGGAAAAAGAGAAGATCTCATCCTACTAAAGGGGGGAACTGAAGCTGCTCTGTGTATCCCGGGGAAAACCAGGTCCTGGTGTAGCTCAGGCAGGAGCACTCGAGTGCCTGGCTGACTGAAAGACAGCAATAGCACCGGCTTTTCCCTCTACTTGGAAACATCTCCGCAGCAGCAGCAGCCCGGGGAAGGTGTCACACTGTCAAAAATTGCTCTGCAGCTTTCAAGTTTTCAGACCTTTTGGGTGTCTTCTGCCCATGCTGCTGTCCTTTGGAGAGCAGCTGAGAGAAGCATCCCTCACCTGAAAGGGCCCTTCACCACAGGGGTATTTCCATTGCCCCTTCGCTTCCCAGAAGCGATTGCCATATCACAGCGAGTACATCATTTTTGGTACGCTATATAGCAAGACAATTACCTCTATCTCCTGCCCAGGTGGTTTAGTAGCAAGGTTCAACTGTTATAATTCCTTCATAAATAGGGTAGGGATATTGGTGTCAAATATATAAAAAAAAAATCTCCAAGTTCCTTTGCTACTGGTGCTGGCCCATACACATTTTGCAGCTGCAAGGCATTCCCAATTAAGACCTCAAAAGCTCCAAAAGAAGAATAAGTAGATGGCTCCACAGAAAACCTTTTCATTTACACAATACTATAAAGATGGCCTTCTTACTAGGCAATGAAGGAAATGGCATGAATTCCCGGACACACGGGGACAGGACCTGGGAAGATTTTTGGGGTGTCAGAACCTACAGCTTTACACCAGATGGAATACGCAACTTCCCAGTCACGGCAAACTCCAGCCTTGAAAAAATTTTAATCAATAAATAAAACCAAAAACATCACACCGATTCCCCAGCCGTTCCTCCCTCTGTTATTTTTACCTCCTTGTGGGAAAGAAGCCCAACGCTTGCAGTTTTCTGACAAGTGCCTTAATAAACACCCAGGAAGTCGAGAAGAGAGGACACCAATATTGCACCCTTTAAACTGAGAACTTCCCTCCTGCCCCTGCCGTTTAAACCACAGATAACCGAAGGCACAGAAAGCACATGAAGTGTCAGAATAGGGCCCGTATTGTTCTCATAATTGATAATGACTTCCAACGAACTGAATTCAGTTCTAATCTGAATGAAACAATCTTTTTACATCCGTGAAAGGAGAGAGAGGGTTGCAGCTTTTTAAACCCACCCCCCCCCCAAGAGAATATACATACAAGCGTGCATACATGAAAGGGACAAACGAGACCAGAAGACAGAGAAGAGACAGAAAATGTGAATAAGGAGGAGGCAGGCTATAGGCCTGTGAAATACTCTCCAGGTTTCCTGCCAGTAAACATCAATTGAATATGAAGCTACTGAAGTATAATTACCTCCTTGTCAATCCTGACATTAACATTTTTCTAACTCTTCAATGACAATCACTTCTTTCAACACTCCTTAATAACAATTCATTTACTTACCCTTCCACGGGTGTGTAGGATTGTCAATAACTTCACATCCTTAAAGCAAAACTGGAAAGCTGTGGCTCAGATACAGCTATGGAAACCGAACTGGATTTCTGAATAGCCAGGATTTTTCAGAGGATGCTTTCCACTTTTTTCAAATGCCAAACGTAGGAACAACATTTTTTAATAAGTTACTCCAATCACTCTTTTCTCTTAGATTAATGAAAACTGGAAAAATTAGTCCTCGAAAGGCAAAGGTCATTATGAATAAACAAGTCCATAAGACCCCTCCCCTGCATTTAACTTCAAGCAGCTTGGGAAGTACTTTTCACATATATATGCACATAAAGAACACAAGACAATCCAGTTATTGTTCTAGTCTTTCGCACTGACAGGTTGCATGTCTTGGGCAAGTCACTTTGCATACACCTGCTTATTTTTCCAATAAATGAAACACTACAACGGTATTCACCTTCTTCAAAATACCAGCAAGAGTAAGGAAAGAAAAACCCAATACAGTGCTTTACATAGCATCAAGTCCTACTGATCAGGTCACAGCAGCAATAGGATATAACAATTGTTGATGCTTTCTACAGTCCTTCCGAGCCACGACAAACCTGATTAAGCAAACTACTTTGAATAAGAAAGATTAACATTACATTCTTAGGTATAGCACAGTCCTGTGACCTGCCTCCCCCCCCCCCCCTTTTTTATACCTCTTCTCTTTTCTCTATTCTTGTGTCCTGCTCCCTCTTTCTCTTTCTTCTCACCCTCTGTCTCTGTCCTGCAGCCCCCCCCCCCTTTTTTTTTTTTTGTGAAAATCAAGTTCTAGTCCTTCTGACAAGGTATCTTCAAAATACAAACCCAATGAATGGCTGCATGGGGCAACAGAGTTGGCTTTTCCCTAGTTTTTCTTTCTCCAAATACAGTCTTTTCTCCTTAAAGGCTGTAGAAGCTCCTGCGTCCACACAGCACAAAAGGGTATTTGATCACAGAAGACATTCACTGAGGAGCTGCCCCGGTTGGACGCGAAGGCAATGGCAGGGGTGTCCCAAGTAACCAAGTGAAACGAAAGTGAACCAAGATACAGAGGACACCGCGTACTAAACCCTTTTTTGTGATCACCATGAACTCAGAAGGCGGGTCTGTATGCAGCTAAAGACAGAATATGAAAATATTAATTGCACCTTAAAAAACCAATCCTGTGATAGGAACAATATCTGGTCCTCAGTCCATTAGTCATACATGGCCCCATACTCTAGCAGCAGGATAAGGACCTAGGATGAATCATGATCTCATTATAATTATTGCCCTCTCAATTCTATCAAGTCTCAGGTGGCATATTTAGACCCTTAATGAACAACAGCCAGTATAGCTAGAGAAACACTAACACACCAAGCCAGCTCTCAACTCCTCTCTCAATGGATCATATCTCTGCCAGTGGTTTATTGGAGTGGTGGTGGGGGGGGGAAATCTTGGTTCTTGGTGCTAAACAGGCCCCTGCAGGGTCATATAAGAGAATCCCCATGTTAAAAGGTTAAGAAGTTTCCACAGGATTGCAGGGACAAATCACTGGGAGCAAGCCTCTCCTCGTAACCTAGGGGAAAAAAAAAAAAAAAGAAAAAAAAAAAATCTTTAAAACCCCCTTCAGAAAACAATTTCTGTTCTTGATGCACAGCTCCAGTGCGCAGACACAGCAGTGTCTCACCTCTGATTCATCTGGCTACTTAACTTGTTTGCCATAGAGCTGAGCCTGATTATCAGGAACACTAAGCAGTCATCACTGCTCAGCATCTTTAAAAACACGACTAACGCTATGTTGTTGGGAAAAAAGCTTTCAATAAATCTCACAATTTCTCTGCATCCTTCATTTATGACACCTAAAATAATAATGCCAATTAATAAAATCCTTATGAGAGCAGCTGAGCAACGTTGTGTAACAGTATATCGCTTCAACTTTAGTCTTTCAATGAACTCCCGCAGGGAAGAACTCTCTTTTCTGTGTAGGTGTCAGAGAGAGAAACCTAAACAGTTAAATATTACCCAAAAGAAATAAGAAACATTAGGCTTTTGCTATTAAAGATCTGCAGCCAGTTCTCTCACCTTGGACTCATGCTCTTGTTGAAGTCAACAGCAAAACTCCCGTTGACTTCAGCAAGAACAAGGTCATGGTCCTTCTGTGCTGCTGACTGGGTGATAGCACGGTCATAGGTCCTAAATTGAAATAAGAAAAATTAAAAAACAAAACAAAAAAAACCCAGCCTACAGCTCTCTGGTTCCATCTCCCCAGCTACCTACAGCCTCACATTGGGGACTTTCAGTAGTTTTTACTCTCATATGAACCTTTTGTCCAGAAAGTGTATGATACGTTTGGCTTTATCTGGACTCTCGAAGGGGTTGTAGCCAAAACACCACCGAGATAAACGCGACTTGCCACCGTCTGGGTGCCCCGCTGATGAGGCTGTTCCTCGTAGATTATATGCAACCCACTGTGAACACACAGACAAATATAATGCTCTCTTTTATGGAGCAGCTAACGTCAACAGTGGTGCCTGCACCACGTGATTTTATACATCAGGGAAATCCAGCCCAGACACTTCCTACATCGCACAGAAGAGGCAAAAAGTCAGACCAGATGACTACAATGATTTTGGTATCTGCTTCCATTCATGCAAAACTAAGCACAAAGCTTGTCCTCAATATATCCAAATACAAAACTACCTTGTCTTTTGAAAGAAAAAAGTAGTAAAGACCATCTGCATGAGCATTCATAGAAAAAAACGCCGGTCCTCTCAATAAATATACATACATAACATTCACACATATACAGACATATATACGTATGAGATATATAGATATATATATATATAAAAATAAATATGATCTTAATCTTCTGCCTTACAGAGAACTGAATTTAATTTAGAGGAATTCGTTGCTTTCAAACACTTTTTAAAATCTCTCATTACATTTAGTGTTTCCTTTGCTTGGCATCAGAAGTAAATATTATAAAACCAATAAAACCAACAGAAGAAGAACGTTGCTGACTGCAATCTAGAGATACAAATGAATCTTTTATACTGCCAGCATCAACTATCCCTTGCCTAAAAAAAACAACTGCTTAACAAATGAACGCTTAAATGTGCTTTTACTAAACTTTAGCATAAACTATGCAGTGTACATTCAGTAAACGTTGCACTGGGATTTCAATTAAAGGCACTGGCCCGATAAACTGCATTGTTTCTACGTCTGTCTTCCCTATATTTGTCAGCTTTCTCTCTCCCCGGCTTTAAGTGAAGAGGCAGATTTGTCTGAAGCTATGGCCAAAGCCAAAAATCAAAGCCAGTTCCATTTCCTGGGATGGCTGTGAACACAGTTTACAGTGAGGAAATACACCCACGCGCATTATGGAGGACCTTGGGAGCATCAGTTCATTGACTACACTTCTGGCAGCTGAGAGCTGGATCATCAAAAATCCTCCTGAACATAGAAACACACGCAGCGTTGGCAGAGAGACAGCGATCCAATACACTCAGCAAAGCAAGGTTCAGGGAAGGAGCGGGGAGGAGGCGGGGGGGAAGCTYATACAGTCAAAAGGAGCCAATCGTCTCTCATTCAGCTTTGCAAACTGGCAAAGGCAATGCAACATTTACCTGCTGCATTTTTCCTTTCCAAGAAAACTTTCACCGTAAAGTACTGCAGGTATAAACACAGTTATATAATTCACGACAGCTGGCGGAGGGTAGTTTCGCAGAAACATATCGGCTTATCTGGAAAACTTTTGCCAAAAAAAAAAAAAAGTGGTTTTTTTCCCTAACCGTAATAATGACATTCTCATAGCATTAAAAATATGACAATACCATATAAATGTTTACAAAACATTATCCCCTAGATAATTCATGGCAGACTAATAGAGAAGCGAAACAAGTGACTCGGAAAATACTGACTGCAAAAGCTATCCGTGTTAAAGGCAACATTCAGAAGTTTAAATAAGCAGCTACAGAGGCAATTTGGGAAAAATCTATCATGTTGGTATGCACTAAGAATACAATCCTTTAACTAATTAAACACAACACATTTGATTCTTTTGCAAAGCTCTTAATTAAATGTTAATCATCCAAGTAGCAAACTGTTTGCACTTTTGTCAAAAATTGTAATATATTGCCCAAAACTTTAAAAATTCCATATTAGCAATACGCATCAAAAGACTTGAACTTTCAATCAAACACTGTCTACAGAGGAGCGATGAGGCAAATTACGCAACGGTAATTTAACGATCAATCCTTGTCATTTCAGGATGACAGTACTATTTGGAAAAAAGCAAAAGGAAAATGGATTAAAGTGCTAAAATAAAGACGCTTTGTTCATCTGAATAAAACATTTGTAACTCTGGTCTGAGAGGTTACTTTCATTTGCAGCCAGTTTGATTTGCCACTCATCTTCCTTTGGGAATCGTTCTGTTTCAAGTGCATTAAGAGATGATTTATTTGCATAAACCAACAGAGGGTTATTCTTTCCTCAAAAAAAAAAAAAAAACCCCAACCACAAACCACCACAAAACACCCAGAGAATGACATTGCTGTACAAATGAAAGAAAATGTTAACAACTCCCGAAAGTTCTCATAGGTGATTAAAGGAATCATGCCACATATCACAAAATGACTAGTGCCAACGTGGCATGTATTACATTTTAAGCACAGTTGAGCTTTTGCACCGTTTCCTCAGTTACTAATAAACTTCTTTTTTGAAGACACATTAGAAATATTTGATCTTCAGAAGCACGTTTCAGACTGAAAGCAGAAATTACTATCCCTCGTTTAAATCTTTTTTGTATGTAACTAGGAAATAAGTAGCATCCTTACACATTTATTTTGTCATCCATCTTGAGAGAAGATAAGCGAAGCTGAAGATGTTCTTGGGAATTATTACGTTGTTCCCTGTTTCTGGGGGCAGAGTTGCAACATGGCACGGCACAAAGGTAGTTGTCACAAATCTACTGTTGCCATGCCTCCTGTCTGTGGATGTCACTATTGCACTTTGTAATTACAAATATTAAGGGTGACGTTCTGTCTCCTGTGGCAGAGGATATTTCCACAACAGCCTCCAGAGCAATCTGGTCTTACTGTAGCAGATCTGGGCACTCTCAGCCAGCGCCTGCTACAGTAGCAGTGCTAGCCCATAACGGAGACATCAGGTATTCGCTCCACACCAAATAGGCTTTGAAAGTCAATTTAACAAAAACGTCGGCCCAGGGCCTTCTGCCCCTCTTCCTCTCACCTGCCTGTAACATCGCTTCTTACAAACAAGGGTTTTCATGAGCTTCAATTCCATGTATTTCATCCTTTCAGCTTACAATCACACATTGCAAACTGCACAGCTGGAGCATAATTTGACATKAGCTTTATCATGATGCCATCCATTCCCCTATTCCTATCCCACACCCCTCCAAAAAAACCTCACCTCACCAAGCAAACCCTCGCCAGCCTCAGAGAAAGACGGCTTTTCAATCACATCCAGAAGGACCACATAGCTCCAAAACCAAAGTCTTGACAGAGCAATGCACTACAGAGCCCTCACACACTCAGAACAAAACCCAAACACCCTCCAGCTGACATGCTTCTGCTGAATAACATAAACAAGAAATGTAATAATTTTCTGACGGAAAGGGGGGATTACAAGAAAGTTGCAACAGTACTTATTTGTTAGAAGCTCAGACCAGCTCCTTGAACTTCACTGGGAAGTCAAGGAAAAGGGGAAACATAACCCCCGTTTTTAAAAAGGGGAAGAAGGAAGACCTGGGGAGCTACAGGCCAGTCAGTCTCACCTCTGTGCCTGGGAAGATCATGGAACAGATCCTCCCGGAAGCTATGCTAAGGCACATGGAGGACAGGGAGGYGATTCGAGACAGCCAGCATGGCTTCACCAAGGGCAAGTCCTGCCTGACCAACCTAGTGGCCTTCTACAATGGAGTGACTACATCAGTGGACTTGGGAAGGGCTACAGATGTCATCTATCTGGACCTCTGTAAGGCCTTTGACACAGTCCCCCACAACATCCTTCTCTCTAAACTGGAGAGGTATRGATTTGATGGGTGGACCGTCCGGTGGGCGAGGAATTGGTTGGATGGTCGCATCCAGAGGGTAGCGGTCAACGGCTCAACGTCCAGATGGAGATCGGTGACGAGTGGCGTCCCGCAGGGGTCCGTATTAGGACCGGTACTGTTTAATATCTTCATCAATGACATAGACAATGGGATCGAGTGCACCCTCAGCAAGTTTGCAGACGACACCAAGCTGAGTGGTGCGGTCGACACGCCGGAGGGACAGGATGCCATCCAGAGGGACCTGGAGAAGCTCGAGAAGTGGGCCCGTGTGAACCTCATGAGGTTCAACAAGGCCAAGTGCAAGGTCCTGCACCTGGGTCGGGGCAACCCCCAGTATCAATACAGGCTGGGCAATGAAGGGATTGAGAGCAGCCCTGCCAAAAAGGACTTGGGAGTACTGGTGGATGAAAAGCTGGACATGAGCCAGAATGTGCGTTCACAGCCCAGAAGGCCAGCCATATCCTGGGCTGCATCAAAAGCAGCATGGCCAGCAGGTCGAGGGAGGGGATTCTGCCCCTCTGCTCTGGTGAGACCCCACCTGGGGTACTGCGTCCAGCTCTGGAGCCCTCAGCACARGRAAGACAYGGACCTGTTGGAGCGGSTCCAGAGGAGGGCCACAAAAATGATCAGGGGGAATGGAACGCCTCTCCTATGCAGAAAGGCTGAGAGAGTTGGGGTTGTTCAGCCTGGAGAAGAGAAGGCTTCRGGGAGACCTTATTGCAGCCTATCAGTACTTAAAAGGGGCTTATAAGAAAGATGGCGGCAAACTTTTTAGCAGGGCCTGTTGCGACAGGACAAGGGGGAATGGCTTTAATCTAGAAGAGGGTAGATTTAGACTAGATATAGGGAAGAAATTTTTTACACTGAGGGTGGTGAAACCCTGGCACAGGTTGCCCAGAGAGGTGGTAGATGCCCCATCCCTGGAAACATTCAAGGCCAGGTTGGACAGGGCTCTGAGCAACCTGATCTAGTTGAAGATGGCCCTGCTCAYTGCAGRGGGGTTGGACTAGATGACCTTTAAAGGTCCCTTCCAACCCAAACTATTCTATGATTCTATGAAGTCTATGAATGGCAGAATAAAACACTGCAACACAGTACTATTAATCTACAAGCAATAACTGATCCCCCTCTCATTTCTAAAGGTGCTGGCAATTCTTTTTCATTTTTCCATACCACTCAGACTACTGTTCCTTTCCTGGTAAGCCCAAGGAATTGGGCTCCTCCTTTCAAGTAAGGATTTCTTTATGGTATAAACCCCAAGGTAATACTCCCCCACTTTTAGGTCCCTGACTAGAGAAATATCATTGCTGTTCTTCTTTGGGTTTCATAAGGAAAAAGCCTGTCAGTCACCCATTCATTTTTCTCGGGCTGTTTTCCACACTGGAGAACAAAACTTTTATTTTATATAGTTTCCCCTCCCTCACCAGGCCACATTACAATCAAAAAACTGGAGACAGTAGGGGAACAAGTAAAAGCTTAGTCTAAAATTTTTTAAAATCCCAATTGCTTCGCAACTAAAAAGAAAAACAACAACAACAAAAAAAAAAAAAAAGAAAAAAGGGGCACAGGGATGAGAATATTAAAAGAGACGGTTGCCACCTCCTAACTCACCCAGGGCACAAGCCAGAACAATTATGGAGAGACATATGTTGATGGCAATAAAACAATTACTTACATTCTGTGCCTATTTTAAATATTAAGTGCTAGCAGCATGTTGCTTCGAAATTTAAAAGCCCCCAAATTTTAGTTTCAGAATGTGTGAATAAAGYACTGCATATGGAGGAAAATCAAACCCAAACATTTATTTGTTTGCATATTGAATACCTATAATATTACATAATCAAAAAATTATGGTTTAGAGCCAGTTTAACACTGCAACCGGTAAGTAAAATTTGGCATTGAGGATGACCATTTATATGCTAAAGTCTGATTGTACACTAATATGTAGATGCATAACAGCTTATCTTCTAAAGATAAAATACTGCACACATAAATGCAAGTGCTGGATCTAATTTAACAAGATTTGTGGTTATGAACACACGGACACCAAAAATCCAGAATGAATGCTAATTTACAGCCCAATGCGGTTCCAGCTGGCTAAGATAGAAACGGTTCTTCCCCAAACTGCAGTTGCTAGTAAAATCAGTATAGAAAATTTGATCATACCTACAGCAAATGCTAGTTTTGTATTTTATTCTTTCCTAAAGTAATGCAAGGAACTGTCTCGAAAACTTATCAGCTCAACAGCATCCTGTCGGCTTTCCTCCCTTAGATATAGGGGCAATTTGCCTGTCAAAAAACAACTGGTGGTCAAGACGACAGTGAGTCTGGAGATCAAGTCTGTGACTGAATTTGATCTCACTTTTATTCTTTAGTACAGCATATACTTATGTAAAACAGAGAGGTGGAAAACTACTCCAATAGGAACTCGTGTAAAAGAAGAATGCATTATTGTAGCAGTAAAAGCACRTTCAGGCAGTAATGAAAGCAGCACCAATTACTCATGTACGTAACAGGCATGACATACACTAACTTGTCTTAGTGTAATGAACAATAATTAATTTGCACATTGGGGTCCATGTTGAAGGAAAATTCAAAGCATTACAAAAGACATACTGCCCAGCAAAATTAATGTCACATTGATCTTCTATTAAGAGAATCTTTTTAAGAAAAAGCAATAACTTACCAGTTTACAGTTAAGGTTTCTCACTTTGTTGGTATCACTATAGCTGTAAAAATTGCAGGATGTTGAACATCAATCACAGCAACACAAGCCAAGTCACAATGGCTGATCTTTGGTATTGACTTGCGGAAGTTTAGCCTGCCATTAAAAAAAAAAAAAAAAAAAAAAAAACAAACCACACCAAAAAACCCCAAACCACCCACAAACAAACCACCTTATTTTAGAAGCAGTATAGTACTATTGCAAGACGTCCATATTGGTAAAACCACCAATAACTCGAGGATTTGGTACCTACAAAACAAACTAATTTGAGTTTCACGCTTATGGAAGAGACCCTTGTGAAATATTGCCTAACCCAAATTTAACAAACAGAAGTTAAATATTTATAAACAAGACACATTGAAAGCACAGGAAATCCCTATAGAAGATATACTCCAATATGATTGACTATTCATGCATAGAGTATGACATACGATGGAAATGAATAAAAAGTAAACAACATACTCCATTACTCCCAACATCTGCAAAGCTTATTTTAAACTTCCTAAATTACACAGATGTAACAGCATGGAGCTCTTAAGCCTCGAGTGCACATTGATGAGATCGCATTTCTGTTTCTGTGATCCTGAAGTGAACAATTAAAGAACATACATTTCTGTACCGCAACTGAACAAATCCAGAAGGTTAGCATTTCTATTTGCAAGGCCGACAGACGTGTACATCTGAGACACAAATTAGCAGCTTGCCAGCAGTTCACAAGGAATACCCAATTTTATTTTTTAATGAAACAAAGCAGACCGTGGCTAACTTGAGTGTTACAACAGGCGTTATAACAAATGCTGAAATTTTTCTTCTTTATAATACACATCATCTCACATTAACATGGAGGCAAGAGAAATCTACTTAAACAACAAAGAATAGCAGAAACTAAACAAATTACGCTAACTTCAAAGATGACTTATTCAGCTCTGGAAAAAAATAACGGGTTTTACCATCTCATTTTACCCCCCAGCTTTTTTTCTCACCAGAGCCTGTTCTGTACTATCCTGTCCACCGTCCTCCAAGACCAAATCTCACATTCCTGCCCAAACGCTGCAACACAGCAGAGGTGAACGGGAATGGATGATCCCTGTAAACTCTAAAATTATCGTACTTGCACAAGTGAAAAAATAAACCCTGCAGCTAAAAACCAAGGCAGGCCTTCACCAAAAATCACCAATCAAGCAAGAGAATGYAAGCATACTGACCCCATAGGCATCTTCTGACTGAGGTCATTAAAATCTGAGGACTCCAGAAAAATGCTGTTATCGCAAGGACACTACTGCAGAGAAATAACTTTTTTTTTTTAATTACTTTTTTTTTTTTTAAACTTTTGGTCCTAACAATGTTCAAAGAAGAGCAAAGCATGGCTTTCACCACAAGTACATTCCCTCCTCCTCTTTTGCAATTCCCCTGATGTGAAGTCTAAAAGAAAATGAGCTACTGAAAGAGAGGGTGACATGAAAGCAAATCAATAGGAAAAAGAAAGAGAAAACACCGCCAACTTATGTGTTCCTTCATAATAGAGTCCAGAGTCAAGCACTGAACACGCTATCCCACTAGGAATAGAAGCAATGGTAAGCAGTATCTGGAAGGAGGGGGGAAAATCCTTAGTGGAAACAAGTTTTTGGAAAGCCTGGGGTTCAAGACTATGCACTAAGATCACTGAAGTTAGATGTGCCCAGAGGCCTCGATGAAACAAAATCCTACAGAAAAGGCAAAAATTCCCCATCTGTCAGTCGTCTGAGGCTCTGGGGGKTTTTTTTGTTGTTTTGAGAAAGCGGCAGAGTAGCTGATATATTAGCATCAATAGCCACAGAGCCAACTTAAGTGACTACATTAATAGCATTACAAAAGAGCAATATTATGCACTACAGTTAAAGAGCAGTGCAACAGCTTGTTTATGGTTTTATAACTGAGATCCAGTGACAACTTTGATTGGCAACACAACTGAATCAATTTTTTTAAATCTAAATATTCCCTTTTCCATCATCATCGATTCAGCTCAACATTGCTCCAAAGAYAGATCATACCGATATTAACAGATGAAGATGGCACTTTTATTTATCAAATACCCTCTGTAAGCCTTTTTACTTAAGAGGAAACACAACAACAACCCTACGAAGATAATCCCCTTTTTCCTATGAGAATCTAAATTAAAACTAAACGTCTAAATATAATAAGAAAATTCAATATTGCTTATATAAAAAAGCAAGCCTTGAAACTTGAAATAAAGTTATTTATTAACAATCACTGAAATTCTTCGTTACAATGGATATTTTAGCACTACAGAGGATTAGTGCCCACAGAATGCTACAGGACGCCGCAATCAAAGTCCAGGGCAGTAAAAAACATCAAACAACCTTTTAAACCAGCGAAAGTGGGTTTCTCCCTTTGTGCAAAGAGCCTTTGTTCTGTGCTTCTGTGCGCTGTTCGTGTCTAAAAAGTAACGCTACTATGATGTCATTGTTAGCATCAGAGCTCTAAAAGCCTGACACAGAAACACTGTTTCCAATTTCATCGTGGATTATTATTTGGAAAACATTTAGGAAAAAATATAACGAGCCCAACAGGAGGCTCAAAATYTAAACAGATCCTGTCATCTGCCTTTTCCAAGAACCTCAAAATCTTTAGGCTCAAAGCTGCTCGCCTTACACTTTTCACTCTTTTTTTGGAATGGTTTCTTATTTTCTGTAGCCCATTTCTACTGAGTGGAAAAAAATCTATCGATAAACAAGGAAGCTGCTGCTTACTTAGAAAATGACCTTCAAGGCTAACGAGAAAGCCTACAGCTACTACACACACAGGAGCAACACAATCCAAGTACAAGAGTACGTGCGAGAATTTTTTTTCAAAGAGACATCTCCATACTCTATAAGTACCAATCACAGTTGTGACGCTGCTAACAGAAGCCAACACGTAGGTTGACAAACCATTCTAGAAAATCCTATGCTGTGTTATTCCTGCTCTAGATCCCTCATCTACATGGGGAGGACTACAGACAAGACAGCCCTCTGGGAAGAGGCACACGCACATCATCATCATCAGGTTCATGTTTTACACTTCAAGCGGTTTACGAGCAGAGCTGCTCAAATAGAGGATAGGTCACCATGTTGCAAACAGGTGAAGGTCAGGAGCCAAGGACCAATGTGAAAAGAAGGCATCTGTGACGTATTCTCAGGTGAAAAACGTGATCGTGATATATAAGAGCTTTTTTATTTGTTGTTCTCRCAACTATTTCATGAAAATTTTTCTAAGTATTTTCTGGGTGACTTGAAGTACATTGTTTCAATGCACGTGCAAAGGCAGCGTGATCCTTCTGCTTCACAATCCCACCACGTGTACGTGAATAACAAGGTACTCTGACATATCTGAGAACAGGTTTGGTCATATTTCCAAGGCCTGTAATAAGCTGATGAACAGCAAGTTCACTAGTAACAACAGGGAAGAAGTGAAAATGCAAGAAGAATGATTCAATATACAAAAGTAATAGTCAGTGTTCAGAAAACACTGTTAGCCTTATAACACTACTGTCAAGGGAAACTACAAAATCAAAAGATACAAGCGGACTTGCTAATTTAAAAGGAATTAAAATTGCTGGCTGGAGCACAGGGAGAAGAGATGTTTTATTTGTCTTCTTTTTATTTATTTTACGTATTTGATTACACGAGTGGGAGCCTATAATTGAAATAGTTTCATGGGCAAATTAGAGAATAGCATTTTGTTCTATAAATCAAGCATCTCACATTAACGCAGAAATTACTTTTACACTTTAATGCAATCCGTACCACAAAAGAAATACTGTCTTGCAAGAAATTCAGGGGCCACACAGTCAGTGCTGCTTTTGCAAAAAGCAAAAGCTTTCTGTTAATCTTCAGCAATTAATTACATCTGTATATATTGCGTCAAAAATCCCAAACCTAAAACTTTTAAACACAGAACGTCCACTGGAAATATCTGCCAAGGAACAGCAAACAATTAGTTTGGAACGCATAGCAGAGACCAGAAATTAGAATACCTAGAAATTCAAACACAAATGGTACAGTATCCTGCGTTGTGATGATATAATGTGCCAGAGTGATTTTTTTTTTTTTTTTTTTTATGAAGGTCATGTATTATTATGGCTTCCCAGAGGAACACACTTAAGACAGACATCTAACTATGCTTTCAAAAATGTAATTACAGGATTTCCACATGTAACAAGGCAGGCGGTATTCCTTCCAAAAACAACGCCAGCTTTGGCACACCGTAGCCAGCTTTTAAAAAAAGCAAACAAAAACCCCACAGTGGTTCAAGTTTGTTACAGACTCTCATTTCCACTCCCCTGTAAACACAGAGTTACTGGAACTAAAACCAAATGAGGCCATCTGAAACGTCAGTCTTGAAGTGCCACCAACGCGGCTGGTTTCCGTGAGCTTCGGGAGCTCCCCAGGCCAGCGAGGAACCTCTCGCAGAGGAGAGGGACCACGCACAGGCTTAGCCATCGCRATGCTCTTACCCCAGCGCTGCTGCTGGGCTCAGATCTTTACCTTTCCTGCTGAGCCGTGGCGCAAGTACACCACTACTAGTTCATTTACAACGCTTCTGTCGTGAAACCAAACCTAAAAATGCAAGCAACAGCAACAACTTTATTAGTACTTACTGATCCCAGGGGTGATAAATATGTTTGTTTACTTCTGCGCAAGCAAAGCTGGTGGTAAAAGGGAAACCGATCAGACTGTTAAGTGGCTGAAACTCGCATTAAAAATCAAATGATAATATAATCCCAGGAAATTGCCAGGATATAGAGATCGAAAGTGCTGTAGTACCCAGGGCCACGCGGGCACCTTGCCAACAGCCTGAGGGTCAAATCTATTCCGCGTGTATATTTGCATAAATTTACATCTATTTTGCATAACAAGTAAACATAGTATTAAATGTGTTTTATAGCGGGACCGTCCGTGAACTAGCTCATCCAATCTCGCAAGAGCACGAGGCTAGCGATTCCCTTCTTTATTTTTAACTTCCCGTATAAYAACTGATTTGGTTTTACAATGCAATCCTGTGAGAAGACTCGGGTCCTCATCACAGGGAAGTTACTCCTCGGCTAACAAGGTTGTGTGCAAGAGGATCAGTGCAATCAACAGGGATACACTACCTATTTATTTTACTAGGAGTGCAGATCCCTTTCTCCTATGCGTGGCATTAAGAAAATTCTTAACTGCTTTTGTCCTTTACTCCTTCCTACGGCTCTTCCCAAATTCAAGTTGTGGATTGGGACTTTTCCTTCTTCTTTTACAGAAGGGGTCAAGAATCTTCCTATCAACATTCAGGAGAAAAGGAAGGGGGGAAAAAAAAAAAAAAAGGGAAAACTTTTTATCCATCCCCCTATGCACAGAAACGCAATCCTCAATATAGTATCTATGGTCATATACAATCACGTATACGTGCGCTGGGAGAGCCAGAAAGCATTTCCACAGTGAGAGATGAAAAAAGTAATCACAAACATACTTTCCTGGAATAAAAATGTGGATGTGCCCATACRTTATGACACATAAGCACAATCAATTCCTCTGCAGCTACAGTCTGAGTAATTGCTTTCAACTGGTTTTGTGGGATGTTTTACTTTATGAAACTATCAGAGGCCAAGTCAAACTGCAAACTATGCAAAAATGTGAGTTCTATCATTGTTTGCAAAATGTTGTACCATTTCAGAAAAGAACTAGACCTGAGCTATGCATAACATTTTCTTTGAAAAAAAATTACTTTGTGCCACCATTTCTAGACTTTCCTCTCATCTCAATTCATCTCTCATGTTATACTCTTCAGTCAGATTCAGGATTGGATGTTCCATAAAGCTGTCCTTTCATAAAACTGTCCAACTCACTCAGACGGTTATTTCAAACATGTAAAAGTAACCCGACACTTTCTGATATTACTGCAGAATTAGAACTAATTATCTGGAATGAGAGTGTGCAAACTTGCACAAACAGCACGAAACAGCAGGGGAGCTACAGGGAACGTGCTTTGGACTACACACACACGTCAAAAACCTGGACTACTCTCCCTTCCTAGTTTACATGTTTGGGGAACGTGTCCACATTCTAGGATATCAGAAACTTCTAATTATGGTTAAAAATTGTAATCCTAAAGAAGGATCAGGCTACCTTTACAGTACAGAAGTCACATTTCCCAGTGCCAGGTCTGCCCCCTCTGAACCCATTCTGCCTTCTGTCCTGAAAGAAACAGACACCAAATGCCAAACAAGCATTAGAGCCTTCAGGATATTAAGCCTAGGCTATCATTTTTCCCTTCTTACTTTTTTTTTTCACCCTGGAAGTCTGTCCGATTTTGTTTAGAGATTCTTTTGAAAAGCTGAYGTTTTCACACCACCTTTCGCTTGGCAAAACAGCCAAGTGACCAAGTCAAATCTCTTCAGAAATCCTACAATAACAAACTATGGATACAGGAAAGAGGTTGGGAAATTTTGTAGAGTAACAGATTTCATGTTTAAGCTTCCAGGGAGTTCGACTAAACCAATCAGATTTTTTTCTTAGTTTTTAAAGACAGTTTCAGATGTTATCTGTAATAAAGTAATTGAAATACTTTGCTTCTCTGAACTGATTGCTGCTGGGAAATGAAACCAATGCATCTCCGTACAAAACCACATGCTTTGCCATACTGCCATACATTTCCCTCATCCCTCTAGTCATTTTCTTCTCATCTGTCCAGCTATACTTCTCATCAGCATCAACTACCGATTTGTACCATCATAAACTCAAGCTGTATTACTTCAGCAAAGTTTATAAATTCCTTATGCTTCCTTATAATCTCTGCAAAGAATTAAAATGAGATTTGTCCGGACAACCATCACATTTACCATGTTAGCACAGTTCTGCTCGAGACAGCAGTTCATCTTTTCCCTTCCAGTCTTCTAATTTAAAGAAGAGATGTCTTAATGCAACTGCATAGTCTCACAAATGCAGCAGCAGCAACGACTTTATTTTCCTTTATGTCAATCTCTGTAAATAACACATAATCTGGGTACTTAGTTTTCTTCTGAACGCCGCAGCTGAATGCAATGCGAGGAGGGGAAGGGGGGGGGGAGATAAATCCTTGGAGTATGATGGCTTGTGATTTTCTTCTGGTACTTGTATGTACACGGCAAGAGACACAAAAGGCAAGCTCACTGGAATTTAATCTTATTATGATCCATTTCCACCCATACTTCGTACGCCTGGATGTTAAACAGACACTTATCCGAGCCGTGTCAGTCCCCTGCAGTCCATCTGCACTTACAGAAGCAGCAAGCAAGACCTACCGGGCTCACCGAGAAGCCAGACCGGCTACGCAGTCGTCATCGACAGTAAAGGCAATGCTGGCTGAACCATACCGACGTAACGTGGACCCTTTATTCTTCCACAACCCGAGTTGCTGAAGCGCTTGAGATCTACCTGAAGTATTTTTATCACTATCTGGGGGAGTTATCATAGAATTACAGACCGTATTCAAGAATGAAATATGGTGCAGTCTGATTGGCATAAAAGCCCAACAGACTGTTTGGGGAATAGTTTGTTCTTCTAATGTTGACATTATATCGTTTGTTTTTGGCAGCTCAGCACCACCAACAAGTTTCATCTTATTCAAATTGTCTTGAAAAGCTTAATAACTCTCTCTATTTGGCATATCTTTTAGAAGAAAAAGAAAATGGATACATTATTTGTAAAGCAACATACGTCTGATGACTTTGATCTCTGCTGATGCAATACCCTTCAAGGATAAAAGCAGAGCTGTTCAAGAGGAGGAGTCACCATACGAATATACGCTTTCTAGCAGCTTTTCGAAGAGACATTTCTACTCAATTAGCACTTACAGCGATATCTAATTTTAGATATTAAAGCACTGAACTTTCTGTTGTCATGCTTTCATGCTACAATCCTCTCCAATTAAAGCAGAATTTATTCAAAATGTTTCCCTAGTACATTTTATGGATTTTCTCTGCTTGACTACATTAATACACAACACAGAGCCTGAAACACAGGTTAATTATTCATCTGTTAAATTCCTACAGAAAAGTGAAATTACAAAGTGGCATAGGTTAAATATATACTATAGAGCTATAACATGATAGGACACACATTATTGCTCTTGATTTGGTTGTCTTGAGCCAGGAACTACTTACGCAACTGAGTCTTAGGTATGTAGGTGGCTGTTTTGGGATTTCTGACTATATTTAATCTGATGTCAACTTTGACTCGTTCATTATGCAAATGTATTTATACTAGTTAAAATGAGAGATTCAGGGTTAATGGGGTTTTTTTTTGGGGGGGGGCGGAGAGTTGTTTGCGGGTTTTTTGTTTGGTGGTTTGTTGTTGGGGTTTTTTTGTGTGTGTGGTTTTTGGTTTT
>JAYKAV010003488.1:5347586-5406416 GCA_035582835.1 Phoebastria nigripes | reverse complement strand
TTTTTTTAAAAAACAACGCTGTAAAACCACATGATAAATAACACATATTCCTGTGGAGGATACAATCCAGCCACACATGTGCTTGGCATTCAAGTTTACACAGATGCTGACCCTTCATCTGGGTTATGCTTTGTCTTTCATTTTGATCATCCCAGACTGTTTATATGAAAACTGAAAAGCATTTTTAAAAATAAATCCTGACACATTTCTCCACTCTCTGTGGCTGCATAGTTTACGTACGGTGCAAGTGAAGTTCATTGTGAATACACACAAGATGAAGAAGCCTTATGAAAAACAGAAGCAGATCAGCACTTGAAAAAACCCGGGGTGCCAGGGGGCTTTTGTGGTGGTCAGAAGACTGACGAACTGAAACACTTCAGAACAGTTATTTCTTTCCCAACTGCAATTAAGTTTTCCCCTTAAAATTCAAACTTCAGTCATAAAACCACCTAAAACCTGTATAATAGCCTAAATCCAAATCACAAAATACCATAGGCCTCTCCGACTGCACTGGCTGGATGCCACTTGAAAGCAAGATCCAGATTCTCTTAACGGTTCACAAAAGAACTGATTTATATCACATCCTTTTTTCATGCAGCGTACACTTACGCAATTTTACAATTCTGTGACACGCTAGCCTTTTAGCAACCGGGTACAGATACACCAGTATCTTTATTTTGGGTTACGGTTTTTTTGTTGTTGTTGATAAAGAGAGATAGGGAAGATGATACCCGGAGTTATTCTCCATATTTTGTTACCTGTGGTATTGAGGTCAGAAAATTCAGTAGTCTTACGGGAGACCAGCTATGTTGTATGATCGATTTGAGAGAAAATGAATACATCATTTCTTGAGTTTTTATGCTGGCGATAAAAACATTCCTCTGACTGTTCCTTGCACTTTGCCACCTTTTTTCTGAAAGGCCATCATAACGTGTCCCACATTGCATCTCTTACACGATGGACATCTTCCCTGATCAACTTCAATCGCTGTTCTCAGAATTATCCTCTGATTGTTCCCAATTGTTCAGTCAAGCCTGTAGGAAAACTACTGCACCCTTTTGCAGATGCAGCGAGACTATAAACCCAGAAGTACAGCTCTGAGAAAGCATGCGCGATTCACTCATCAATATAACTGACTTGCCTGAAACTGTTAGGAAAAACTGACATGGCATCTATATTTCACTCCAGGAAAGTCAATTACATTTCTAAAGGGCATCCTTCCCATAGTCGAATTCTTTACATTCTGTAAGCCACATGTTCACGGGTGCGTAACGAGCAACAGAAATTTGCATCCTCTCTACAGCTGCCTTTCAGCTACTTTCAAAATTTCTTTGGAGTTGACATTGTTTTACTGTACCCAGTGATACACCATAATGGACTTTGATTGCATTTGCCTTTCAATACATATTATGATCAAGTAGCATGTTCACGTTCATAGTTTTCTCTTAAAAAATACTTTGGAAGTTTTGGAATTCCAGTCGTTACATACTCAGGAGTGGGTTTTGCAGAGAAGCCTTAGGTATTCAGTTCCTGCTTTCACAGACGTCGCAGAACACTTCAGTATATTTGACTAACCGCTAACACCTCTTTTTCCATAAGAAAACGTGTCTTACGTATACTTGAGAAGTCACAACACTGGCGGTATTTTTTTCCATTATGGTTTCTTCTTCTGCATTGTTTGCATTAGTGTTTCTTTCACATGAACGTTCACGGCCAGCCAGTTCATTTGAATCAGTTGTGCAGCTTGTCCTTTTGTGCTCTGTTACTCTTTCCATCAGCTTTTCCACTGAACTTTCATTTCAAGATCAATAGACTTAGTTCACTGCAATGCAAGACTTTCCTGCTATCGCCCCTGTCATTTTAGTCACCTTTAGCGGCTTACAAATTCAGTTTCGTTTGGCGAAACTCAAATGGCTTAGCAGGTAAGAGATGAATACAAAGTGTTATTTGCTTTTTAATGACATACTGTGAATACAAGTCTTAAAAGGGGCAGAGTTAGTTGCTGCATCTTACAGTAAGAAAACGGATTAATCTCGTGCATTCCGTTATGCATCAGAGCTCCAATACAGTAGCCTTGAGTTTATTTGACCAGATCTAATCAGGACTGATGCTACAACCTGAATTCAAATTCAAAATAAATTTCAAATATAAAATATAAAAATAAAATTCAAATATAAAACATGAAACCGTTCTTCTTCTACGCTTTATATGAGCTTTGTCACTAAAATGATACAGCAGAGTTTTCCATGAAGCCGATCCGATTCTCGTATAGACCTTTCAAGAAACCCAAACCTAATCATGAAAAGCAATGGCACCGGGAAAAATCAACGTATTAGAAGAGTCATCTGTAACAATGGCATAACGGGAAAAATTCAGCCTTCACCTGGATCAGAAAAAGACTCCCCTCCCCCCCTCCCTTGTGTGGAACATAATCAATAACATAACATGCTTCATAAATCATTAATAGTTAAAAATCTAATTGGAAATACCACCTCACTCACAGCAAAAGAGCAGCTAACATACACAAATGCCTACTAAAAATCAATTGCCTGAAAACTAATAGGGATCCATTTAGTTACTGGAATGGTTTTGCATTGATTTCTTACTTTATCATCTTTGGTATGTTAGTGTGTGAGCAAAAGTACGTTGGAKGCAGCACTGCATGTTCAAAATTGCTATTTCGTCTATTATCTAGAAAACCTGCTGATCAAGTTTTTTTTTGTAAAGGAAAACCAGACAGAATTCTAGCCTTGCATATGGATAGGTTTAGGGGGTTTGTTTGGGTTTTTAAAGACTATATTAGTGAGAAAACACAGTCCACGCACACACACACCCCCCAAAAAAAGCCCTGGCTTCTTTCTCATGAGTTTCCATTAAAGCTGATGTTTGCTGGCCTAAAATACAAAGCCGTTGTCATTTCTACACAGTGTGATTTAATTTGCTAGCTGTAACACTACAGGTGGACTGGCACACATGACTGACTAATCAGCTCCCACCATCCCATGTCTGAGTCAGCACAGAGGGGGATTTAACCTTGCAGTTGCAAGGTCAGCAGACCAACATTCCCCTCTTCCCCCTCAACGCGGCAGCAATAATTGTGCAGATATGTTGAACAATTTAACTCACTAGAACATCAGAACTTCAACCTTTTTTGACATACGCCATACATTGCACAGACGTGACATTTCCGTGCTTTCCCCGGCAATTCTATTTCAATAACGATCAAGAAACAGCATAGAGCAGGGAAATAGGAAAAAAAAAAACCAACCACAAAACAATGTGGTGTTAAGGCTCCCCTTTAACTTGTCAGCATAAGGTATTTATGTATTTAACCAAAACTGCAAAAAAGCCTTCCCTAAACAGTGGAATGAGTCAATTATACAACGAATCACATTTTTACRAAAATGAGAAACAGAAAACTTTCCTATTTAAAAAAATTGCAGGAAAAATCTGATGCAACGTAGCTGTTCTGGCCTATCCACCTTAAATTTCAAACGAAAATAAAAACATGAAAAAGGAAGGAAGAACCAGAAGCTACCAACTTCAAACTACTATAACCCCTTAGGATGCACAATTACTTTATCCCTATTTCCATAAACAGAATTGTTGGCTGAAAAACATGATAGGAACCACAACTGAATAAGGCATGTTGCACAGTTAAACAATGCCAAATCACACCGAATTTTCATTTTAGTGGGATGTCTTGAAAATAGAAATTAAACATCTACAGCTCTGGAGACTTACAGCCAGATTTCATTTCAAATAACGTCTGCAGCTAAAGAAAGCCGTAGAGATAACAAATGTCATTTCATAGAAAACGTATCTCAAAAGTTTTAAGTTTTAAGCAGCTGCATATCTCTCAATGTATTTTAGAAACCTTCTATGCTTGTTTAAAAAAAAAAAAAACACACACAAACAAAAAGAAAAACCTCACATCAAAAAAGCCACTGGCTCTTCTGTTCACATTGTATTCGAGTTAGAAATTATATGCCGTATTCCAGATAGTAGACAATTGTGAGATTTCAGTGTCTTAATTTGGAATTAAAATAGGAGAACAATTCACAGTAGGGCTGGGCAGAATAAGGCTAAAGGGAATCTGAACCTGAAACCCTCCCCGCTAAGCTCCCTTTTGGGGCAGCTGTTTATTGATACTGTCTTCCAGAGTCCCCTGTGGCAGCCAACAGCTACCTGCAAACACTGCTATTTTCTTTGTAGACATCAACCAGTCACGTCGCTACCTTCGTAGACTCAGATCCACCGAGCGCCAGAAACTATCCGAGCTTCTTCCCAAGTAGCAACCACAATAGTTTCCTACCGAGCCCTTGCAAAACAAGGACTATTCAGCTGAACAACGGACAAGTACAAAAACCTATCCAACTTAAGAGCAATCCAAGGCCACTACATTTGAGGATTTCCAATTGCGTGATTTTAATAGCAGCTCATAGGTGTAACAGAACGCCATTTAACATCAGTTGGCTCAAACCATTCATTGAATTTCACTCCTCCCACCCCACCTTATGTACTGGATCCATCACGCTGGATGATGGCTTCCCCTGGTGTTAGAAGTTCTCAGAAATCAGTCACCTTAACAACACATAATACTTGCCAAAGCTCAGACATGCCAGGGCAGTGAACTGCACAAAAACACTGTAACAAGTAAATTCTGAGCTCTCACTATCAATCCACCAACCACTACAGCTACAAGGAAACAGAAACCTGGAACCACGAAATCCCACTGCCCTCCTGGCCCTGAGTCAGCCTCTACAACTACCTTCCCCCGGCGCTTGCACRCAGCTGCAAGCACGGTCTGTTCTTCTGATCACCTCCCACTCCGTGACCTTTAAAGATCTTTGCATACTTTCCCTCCCTACAAAAAGTGGCTTAATCTAACCTATAACTGACTTAAACTTCAGTACAAAAGTGTGTTCGCTGTTTGAAATCCTACTGGAATTTAGCACTGTTAGATACAGGGGAGATAAAAGTTGTAGAGCTGCGAAGTTGCGTATCTAACCCACCCACTGTGGGCATAATCCCTAAACTATGGATAAAGAGCTGACCGCTTCAAAAATCCCTTTCCCAGTCTCCCTCGGCTCTCGTAGGGGGCCTACGCTCGAGATGGTAACTCACACATAGAGAGTGGCAAGCACACAGCAGCTTCTATACCCAAAGTGTCCCTTCTGGATTCACACAGCAGCTGCAAAAACACATGCTGGCCAACCCCACTGGATGTCCTGCGCTTGGCAAACAATCACAAACACATGGAGCCGCTGGGGAGTAGGGAACAACCAAGGGAGATGCAACAAAACAGAAAAAAAAAAAATCCCCAAAAAAGAGAAAGGAACAATAGAAAAGGGTGAGAAGAGGAAGATGAGAAGGTCGTTGCAAGGCAAAGAAAAGGGCAAGAGAGCCTGGGAAAGCGGCGAGGTAAGTGAAGCATATGAGGAAACAGGCTGTGAGGAAGATGTCCTGCCATCAGCACATAAAACAAGGCTCCTGCTGGAAGATAGTTGGGAACAAATGACCAGCAGAAACAACAACAACAAAAAAATCCACAAAACGCCAAGAGAGCTCAGTCACACATTAGTAACCAGAAAGCCTTTCCAGTCCACAGCTACTTCTGTGCCGATAACTGAGAAAGCACCACACTGAAAGGTTTGGACATTGTCACTGGCTGAGTATGTAGGTTAGGCTTGAGAAGAGATGATGCATATCAAATGCAAAGTGGATAAAATTAAACATTTGACAACAGAAACAAAGCTGGGCTAAGCTTCCAAAAATACTGAGCACTACCAAAATACAAGTCAAGTCCTGAGACTGAGAGACAGCCAATTGAGCCTCCTACAGCTTTTAGCTTAAATGGCTTGCAAGCTATTCCTTCAGGTCTTTCATAGAGCAAAATTAGTGCTTCAGTTCCTGCTGACTGCTTTAACTGCTGCACCTGTGACTCTTTAAATTTGCCACAGCTGGGCTGCTCAATGCATAATGGCAGTCTTCATCAGGGAGGGGCTCGGCACATAACATGCCAGATCACCTCAGGGTCAGGGAAGAGAGAAAACACAATGTTGTTTCTCAGTCAGGTAGGATAGCATTTATGTCCACATGTTCCTGTTCAGAAGAGGCAAATAAATGAAAGCTTTTCTCTCTTTCAGTGAGAGACACCCGTCTGCCTTCCTACACCCAGCAAGCTTCAAGCTAAACAGGGCAAAGAAAAAAGAAATTAGGAGAAGGCAGAGGAAAGAGCCACTTCTTTTCTCTGCTGGAGAGGGAGATGCAACAGTTTATAGYGAGGTAGAGAACAGGTAAGGAAAGACTCATTTGTAAGTTGTATTCACACGCTAATTGTGTTACATTCCCTTCTACATTTATAGCAACTTGGAGTCACAAAGAAACTGTACCCTCAAATTGCACGTTTCCTGGGCCCAAGAGAACAGAGATAAAGCTGTTCTCCAGCCTCCACAGCGCACCATTATTCCTGCTCCCAAGCTACACGGCACTTACGGGCGCACAAAACCATTCCGGATAGGAGGTAGCACTGCATTTCTGTTTGCCACTGGTTGTTGGGTTTGGGCTAGAAGGTATTTTGTTGTTGGGGTTTTTTTTCCCTGAGTTTTTCCCCACCAGAAATGGAACGGTTTTGTCTTTATCGCCAGGATAATAGATGTGGTTGCACTGTAAAGATACATTACACTGACACAGCTTACTCCCCTTCCTGCCAGCACAGGAACATCCATACTGCCGAAGTCCAGAAGGGCGTCGTGGTTGTCACCACGCTTACTTAGCTAACAGATACACTTTTTTTTTTTCTTTTTAACATAGACAAGGCTTCATCTCTAAAGGAAAAGTAACCTGCTCACAAAACCCAAATTTATTTTGAACACAATTCGCAAGAGAGGATTTCCTTCTGTACAATTTTTTAAATGGTGTGATTTAAGCTTACTTACAGTTAATCCCTTTTTCTAATTGCATTTTTTCTCTCACTATAGATCAACAGTTGATTAATCAGACTTCAGTGAAGCAGCAAGGTGTCTGACCTCCTTACTTGCTGTATTTGTAATGAACTTCATCTCATATTCTTCAATGAGATAAAAACACAATCCATTTCAAGCTACCTTTAGAATATCTGCCCGACTATGGGGAGCCCATCAGGAGCTCACCTATGGGCAAGGCTATCAAACCTATTCTCTGTCAGTACTTCTTCACAAGTCTTGTAGCTTACTACGCGCTCCCTTGGTGTTAACAAAGGCATATTTCAAAAGCCAGTTTTCCATAACATGATCTGCATTTGCATGTGACAACTTCATAGTTCCTCAGGACAACTACACACATACATCAGGGTTGTAATCCACTGCAGCAGAAGGCTCCCTCCTACGAAGCCACAAGAGATCACCTTTAGTTGTGAGAAAAGCTGTTACCGCCTAGAAGGGATGAAAGCACTTGCATTTCTTCTGCATCTAGCCTGCAAAGCAACTAAATGCACAAAATCTCAGCAAATCTAAACCCAGTCATTTTCTCAGACTCCCAGGAATTTGCCAGTGCACAAACGCCATTCACACAAAATGGAGGCAGAATATAGTACCCAGTCCGAGAGTAGGGCTGCTAGGGATTTTGGGAAGTTATTTCCCAGCTTTAAAAGAAGATCAACTAAACAAGACGTTTTTCTAACTGTCCTTAAAGATTCCCAAAGACGGAAACTCCACCACCTTCCCATGTTGCTTTATTCCACTAGTTTGCTCTTTTCATCAACAGGCAGTTTTTCCTAGGCTTTTACTTTCTAGCTTTTACCCTGTTGCTGCTCACCTTGTTCTTCACAAAGGCAAACCAGATTATTCCCTTTTTCCTTACTGTAAGACTACATATTAAAAAAATTCTTAGGTCTCCTTTATTCTTTTCTTCAGGCTAAACATCTCCTTCTCCTGTTCATACCTATGGGAGTCATGTTTTCTAGACCTCCGATCAGTCTCGTTCAGATTTTCTTCAAATGCTTATTCTCTTTCCCAACTGGCACAGTATGCTATAAGCTGAGACTTTGTCAAAGCTGGACAGAGTTTGGGAGAACTACTTGGCACCTCCGGTGGGCCATTACTCATTTATACTTTCAAATCGGGTGTCTCTTTGTGTAACAACAGGATCTCATTGACTCCTCATCAGCTTGTGATCTGCTATAATCCCAAGATCCCTGCCTGTAGCCCTCCAGCGTATCTGCTATTTGGGTGGTAGCAGTATTCTGCTATTTAAAGCTGATAGCACAACACCTGTCCACACTGAATGTCATCCAACTTTTTGGGTTTGTTTCCCTAATTTAAGATGACTTTGAATTCTACTCCTGCCTTTCAAGTGTGCTCACGGTCCAACCCAGAACACCTGCAGATTTAATAAGCACACACACCATCCAGGTCATTAAGGAAAATGCCGAACAGGTTTACGCATGATGATACGCATTCACCAAAGATCAATAGGGAACGAGCCATGCCCAACCCTTGACTCTTATCAGTTCATACAATCCAACTGTATTACATCTTTCAACACTTCTCACAGAAACAGAAGTTGGGGTGTCATAACCAATACCCTTTCATGCATACACTATGTAGCCCTATAAAACAATAAGGAAATACGGTATTGGTCCACTACCTACCCAAAAGATGCCATGCGAAGCATAGACTCTCAAAAAATCCCATGGAATTCAAATCCCTTTTCCCTAACAATCTTAAAAACATTTCAGAATTGGTAAATACCAACACTAGATAGGGCCAAGTTCCTGTAAACTTCCAGAGTTTGAACTGATGGCTGAGGTTATGAGTACTGCAAGTGAAAAAGCCTACAGTTGGAGTGAATTACGTTAATTCCACTTTTAGAAAAAAATATATTTGAGTTGATCTTGGTTTTGGCAGACTTATTTCCCAACATACTAAAGGAGTACTAACTGCATACATTATTTAAAACAGAAGAATTGAGATTTTAATCCCCCCCCCCCCAAAAAAAAAAAAAAAAAAAATAAAAAAAAAAAAAAAATAAAATTTTAACCCCCCCCCCCAAAAAAAAAAAAAAAAAAAAAGATAGTGCATGTGTGAGGAACAAGCACACTGAAAAAGAAATAGTCTGGGCTAGCCTGCTGCTTCATTTGTAAAAGCTGTTTTATTTTAAAACTCTGTTCTTCCCAGGGCTCCCCACTAACATTTGGCTAGCCAACTCACCGAATGTTCCCTTTAAACTTACATGGTATCAATTAATAGATTATAGGAGCCATTGATTTACCATTAAAGTTCTAGTTTGTCATCTCTGGTCCTCTGGGAAGCGAGCGGGTACCTACGTAGCGACAGCTCACATCTTCAGCAGCCTACAGCAAAGGCTTCCTTTACAGTCAGTGAGGGAGGACTATGTAGGACAGGAAAAATGCTATACCAGCTCCAAATACCTGGCTTTCTAGCAAGGAATTTGGCTCGCCTAAAAACCACTTGACCATAGGCTATTTGTTTAGAAAGGCCAGAGACGGTACTGCTGAGGTATATGTTGAAGCAGCAGGAATATTTATTGCTATTGGCTCAATACTTCAAAATCATGAAAGTATAAGAATGTTCTGCAAATAAACTAAAACGCCACTAAATGGAACAATTAGTGGACTAAGTCCAAATTGGACCTAGGTTCAAACCAAAGGCTTCCTCAGACATCCAGTCCACTGAAGGTACTCCAGTACAATCACACTGCTTCCCAGTCATCGCCTGACTGTGGGATGACCATGTCCTCCGTCTGGACCCTCGTGCTCCCATAGACACCTGTGCTACCTCCAGGACTCATAACAGATACCAAGCTTTGCTACCACATCAAGAACAAAATCTCAGTGTCCTTTGCCAGACTAGTTACCAGGACAAAATAACAACCGAAAGTTACAGAACAGCCATTTGGAAATGGGAGCAATGTGAATGCTAAAATGTAAAACAATAAAGTGGGTATTTTAAATGATGTTCTTTATTGCTGCTCTTCACTTACTAAGCACCTGTGCAATCTGCATATTGGCCTTCATCCAACCTTACAACTTCAACTTCTTGAGCCAGGCTTGGCAACAGCATACTGAAAGCACAAGTTTGCATCAAATCCAACCAAGACAAAGCAACGCATCTTAATATTCTTACATTTTTAGGCACTTATTATGCTGCTTAAATCATTGCTCCAGCTCACATACCATGGTTTCTTCCATAACAGTGAGCACTCTCTAATTGGAGTCTCCTGATAAACTTCAAAAATACCATGTTTATTAATTGGAAGATTAATATTTTCAAAAGCTTTGTCCTTTAACCGCAAGTTAGAAGACTCAGTAAAGCATCTAAAGGGATGCTATACAGAAGGCAAAGGATCACTACAGTATTAGCACACCAGCTGAAGGAACCTTACTGGACTGAATGTTATTAAAGTCACTTAGTTATTTTTAAAACTCTTGAAAGATACATAAAGGGTTATTACCCTTTCCTGCAAAATCCCATCTGCTTCAAATTCTTACAGCATCAAAATAAGTACACAGTTCTAATTAATTTTAATGATCCATGCTGAATTACTTACCATCTAAACAAAACTATTTAATTTGTTAGTGTTTTCGAATTTTATTGTTTCATCTTTGCTGATTTATAAATGCTTTTCATAAACAGAAGCTACAGTTCACCTTGAAGGAGATACTTTCAAGTGTGAKGTATGGCTGCATAGGCCTATTGTGTTTAGGCACGCTGGCAGGACAATGCTGAATCCAAATTAATACACAGAATTTAAATACAGATCGCACTGTGCTCTCTTTTTGAGGAGGTTCCCCGAATGAATGCAGATCTCAAAGTCGGAGCAGGGATATCGCAGTTAAAAGGACCAATCAACATTCAAGTCAATTAAGGGTAAGAAAGGAGAAAAATCACCATTTAGCAGACTTGCACATCTTTCTTAGCTAATTTAATCATTTATCATCAAGGAAAGCCTGCACACTAGCATCTTTTGTAATGGTTTTGTTTTAAGATATACGGTATTCAACAGCCCAGTTTTCTATGGCTGTAGAGAGATACAAGAAAGAAGAAAAAAAAAAAAAGAGGATGAAATTCTGACTTCAGACTTGACATGAATTTTGCCATTTAACCAATGGGACCAGGGTTTCCCCTGAATATGCCTGGTAAAACGAGGAGGTAGCTCAGGAACTTTAAAGAGTTTAATTTATATCCCTGGTCTTAAAAAGCTTATATAATGCTCAACTCCAAAGTTTTTCCCTGTTCAAGGTAATGTGGTGAATATTATAACCAGAACATTCGCAATGTAATCACTAACAAAAGACTGTCTTATTGGCCTGGGAAAACATCGAATGTTGACCTAAAAGTCCATCCCCAGAATGGTTATTTAGAGGTCTGTGAAATTTGCATTGAGAAAAGGTATATAATACTGAGTTCCCAAATCAACGTTTCTTTTCTCCCCCGCCTTGTACCACTCCTTTTCCCCCCTCTCAATACCCTCTTTTGCAACTGCACTAAAAAAGATCACAGGGCATAACTGAATTCCATGAATTAATTTAATGTCAAAATACTATCAAACAGTGCTCTTTTGTTCCCTACTCCATTTCAACTCAGGGTTAACTTTGAAACATCTGTCGTGTCCTGCTTTGTGTTTTATATTAGAACCGTGTTCCTCTTGCAGGCTTAGAGTTTGCAGCAATGACAACTRGCATTTAATAATTAGTTTCCCAATTTCCACAAAAGCACTCAGATTTCAGAGAATATGACCTGTGGGTAGTTTGCATACAGACACTTTAGCCTCACTGACGCTTTCTGGAAAAGGAATGGCTCATTACAATGCAAATTAAGCTAACCCGTGTCACGGGCTATTATAAACTATAAAAAAGCCAAACAAAAACCATAACATCCTCACGGGCTTCTAAGATTCACTGCAATGGACATATTAGAGCAGGGCCCTATGTATGACAAGACCCTCATGTTTTCTCTGGTCCTAAAATCTAAGTTTCCAAGCATTACCAGAATTTAAGCTATTTCCACCCCCCCACCAAGCAAACCCATTTAGCTTTCAAAAATACTTCTTCTCCCCACGTCAGCTTCAGTGTTTGATCCACACGGGTACACACACCTCATTTCTCCAAGTTTATTTGTACGCTGCAAAGGGAAAATCATCTACATACTAAATTAAGACCATCAGAATACTGGGGGACGAGGTTCCTCCGCTTTCAAAATATGCTCTATTAATAATACATTATTCTATTAATAATATATTAATGACCCTCCTCCTCCCTCTCGTGGAACCTTCAGTCACTGAAGACAACAGTGAGAATGTGGCAGGAGTTAGCAATGTGTTTTCCATAATTTCAGTTCACTATGCAGAGAGTAGTGTAAGTGTGGGTGATCTCTCACTCATAGGAGTTACTCTTTAGCATTTTACAGGGGAAAAAAGATTTGTTACAGTTTGTTTGGTATCTGCACAACCTCCCCTCAGATACACAGACAGGATTTATCCTACTTCAAATCAGCTAAAACCCTCAGTATTTGTAGACAACTGATTTAAACTGTTAGTAAAAAAAAAAAAAAAAGTGGTTATTTCCCTGCAACTCTCATTTGAGAAGACCATCACTACTCGTCTTCTCCCTTGCAGGTGCCCAGGCTACGTGGACTTGACGAGAAAGATTTTGGACTTGACACTCAAGCCTGAGAGATTACAGAATAAGTCTATTACTGGCCTACCTTTTCTATTTTCCAGAGGACTATGAAGTAGCTCTGAAAACAGATTCAGGGCCAACAACCAAAAGTCTGAAAAGTAAAGAACTCCATGCTGTATTCAATGAACTTAACTCACAAAGTGCGTGCTCATTCCAGCATCTAATGGACTGCATATCAGCATCTGAGTTTCTTCCTTACGTTTTTACAGCGAGGTTTTTTTTCTGTTTTGTTTTTTAAAAAGCTTCTCAAGCTGGAACCATGATTAATTGACTATTATTTCTCTGGTGACTTGTGCTGCTCAATTATGACATTTCATTTCAACCTTACTCTCCCAACACCTTACATTAATCCACCCAAATAACTACTGGAGACGTTTTTGAGATGATGGATTTTTCACATCTGAAAGACATTTGTTCTGGTATGCTAACAGTAATAAATGAGAGAGGGGCCTTCAAGAGTACAGAATGAAACTGAATGCCAAGATAAATGTTACATTTCAAAGTATAATGACTGAAAAATTTCATATAAACATCCTGCTTTTTTTGAAGAGACTTCTTAATTTCTTCCACAATGAACGTATCTGTTTGTTTGTCATCAAGGATTTGAATGCTACATTATCGGCATGATTAGAAACACAAATTGACCTATTTGTCATATCAATAGCAGCTATAGACAGAGGATCAAATATCCGAATTCGCCCTTGCACATCAGAGAAACCTCAAGAAAGCAAACTAATATTTCAAGAACTCAGCAGGGAATACATGACAAATTAAGTCTCCAAAATAATTACGACATCCCAAAGGGAAAGCGTACTTCACTTGCAAATTACTCCTAGACTTCTACATATCTTTTAAAACACATTTTAAAAGGGCAGTACTGTCATAGTTTATAATAGATTATGTTTCCAGGATCTAAGGGCTCACGTTTTGAAGTCTGGAAATAGATCCCAGTACAGGACATACTTGGAAGTAAGATCAGGATTCTTTGCTCTGAAAGGCCATCTACCTTCCCAGGAACAATATTTTCTACGGGGTTTATTTTAAATGCCATAGTCTTGATATTTATAGTCTTTTCTAGTTGTGCTTGTACTGATACTTAATAATACTGGCGACCTGAAATACAGGGTTCAGAAATGTGCGTATCCGTGCGTACACACGCAATTCGCACCACTGGGTACAACAGCATGGGCAGTTCCCACAGAAGGAGTAACTGTGGAGAACAGGAGAATAGAGGGTTGTCAGGAAGTGAARATAAGGGTACAGAAAATACTGAAATAATGGGTTAAATTCCTAGAAATCACTCCTACTTCAGACGACGGCAGCGCCACATAAAAAGTGACAATAAGCTCTCTCCCTTCCAAGCCCTCCACAGTGCAACTGTGGCATAGATCTGACACTTARTATTTACTATGGGGAATTGTATACATTTTTCAAAAGAAAACCATTAATTTCTCTGCAAGACAGGTCAAGCAGTATTCTCATTTCTTCAAAATGCATTCAAAATAAACAATAGAGAAACACAGAAGTATGTGGGTTTTTTAAACAAATCCAATAGCTGCGTGTGTGTATAGACGTTAAACCTACAAACTGTTTTCTCTTATTCAAGCTAGAAAGATCTCTGTTGTCTGCACCTGAATCAGAAGTCTGACACGTTAGCAAATTTTCAGTCAATCACTTCTCTAGCTTTATACTACTTTTTACTTCAATATAGAAAAGAAAAAAAAAAAAAAATCATTTGGCAATGCCAGAGGCACCTTCAAGTCCAAAAATAGTTAGATCTGAAAACATCTTTTACTACAAGTCAAGGAAGAAAAGCTAAAGAAAGACCTCTGTAAATCCCACTAGCAAAATACTAAAAGCAACGAGTAGGCTAAAGTACATTAGTTGTTAGTAGAAATGCACGAACAGACAAAAGGTTGCGGTAGCTTTCATATGTTCTTCTATTAAGAGACTTTAAACACTGTGTTGTGGTGCCAGCTTTTAAAGAGCAGTGAAACTGAATTTTTGGAAGCTATAAAAATGAAGTAGGTGAAGCAAGGAAAATGTTATCGCATCTGTCAAGTTTTTTTTAATACAAAGGGATCTGATGACTGCCAGGAAAAAAAAAAGCAATCTATGTAACTAAAAAAGCCATAGCAATTTTTCCATATAATTCTATGGCTTGTTAAGTTCATCTCTCTACCATTCCCTTTAATGGCTTTGTGTTTTCAGAGAAAACACTTTTCATAGAAGGATCAAATATGAACACAACACCCACCAAAACCAGCAGTCTTATAAAGGGATTTCTTAGGTATCACAACTATATATGCGTTTTATGAAGGCCTGAGAAGCTTCTGCATAGCTTTGGTACAATAACGAAGTCTTTAAGGAAATCAGAATAGATATCAACATATCCCAGTATTCAAATTCAGCATCACAGTGTTCAATAAAGAAAGGCACACCAAGCGCCTCGGAGTACATCCCTGGTGTTCGGGCCAGGAACCCGACAGCTTCCGAGCCGGATTGAGGCTTGGGGATTGTGTCTTGTTCTCACAAAGGACAACCTGTAGAATTTCCACACAACTCAAACCATAGCACTGCCAGCAAAGCAGAATTTTATACCTACTAACTAAACCCAAGCAGCTTAAGTAGGAATTTAGGAAAGCCTCCTATTCAACCACAGGTGCATTTTCCCAAAAAGGATAGAGTCGGAGCCATTACAACCTGAATCAGAATAAATTTTGGCAAGCATTTAGTATTTTTAAATGGAAAAAAAAGCTGTAAAATTCACAGTGAAAAGTCACATGTTTTCTGACATCTACCTCCATTCTACCATTTAAATACCCTTTAAAATTTTGAAACTCAACTTCAGCATACCTTCAATGCTCTCAGCGCAGGAGTATTTTCTAACTACTCTCAAACTACAGCCATCCAAGTTTCTTACAGCTTATATCGTCTTAACAATCCTACAGGCCTGTTAAATTTACATTAGAAAGTGATCAAGTAAGAGTGAATATTGTGTCTAAGGCTGAAAAAGTCAAGTATGTCAACTCTAACACTATTCCATCTGCTATTCATAGCTCAAAACAAGGTTCTTGTATTTTTTTTATATAGGCCTAATTTCATTCATTCAAGCACATATGGAAAAACAGCATCCAATAGCATATATGCAAGAAATAGCAGGCCACATATTTAAACTACCTTTTATTACAAGTTAAAAGCCGCTTCTGCACGCAGGCATCACTTCATTTAAACAGACTTAAGTATTTGAGAATGGCAGGACTGAATCTGATTGGTAAGGTAGTACTTTTATATAAGCTTTTTATTTTTTTTTGGTCATTAAACACACATACGGTCAGCAGCAAAGCACAGCCTGACTGAGACACAAGAGAAGCACTCAGATACGTGATTGTATTTCACAGTTCTGCGACATAACTGCATCATGCCCTAGGCAGGTCAGTTATCCTCTGCCTTAACTTCTACTCTATAAACAAATAAAATAAAAAATAATACTTATACGCTTCCCAACCCTTCTTCGGGAATGAATGTCCTAATTTTTTCTAGATGCGACGTCTTCAGGGCCATAAAACCGAGACGGAAGAGCCAGAACTTGTAACAATGCAACTGCTGCACTGATTCTGAGCTTATAAACCTCCTAATGCTACTATAAATACTGCTTTGTTTGTCATGACATGCGTTCCAACCAAACAGTTCAGTCAGCCTGGGGAAAAGAAAAGTATCGGCAGTGAACATCATCTATTTTGTTTGTGAAAGAGTTTGTTGCAGCCTCAGAGGTCTGTTCTTTACCACACATGTGCTTAATTCCCATCAGCATTAGTGAAGCTTAATGCAGAATTTATGGAGAAAAAGGAAGGTTTTGTATCAGCCCAAGTAAACGGTTTGCTTTATCCTTTGGTCCCTCTTAATGAAAAATAGCAGTTGCTTTTAAGCACGCTTTGTAGTTAGACAAGTCTTTGCCGCTGCAGAGAAATGTAAATTTATGAGAGTAACAAAACAAATTGATTAGTGACATGGAAACCACTTACTACTTGCTTCCCATGTGGGAGACGGTTAAGCAACCATTTAACCTATTTTGTGAGGAAGATACTGCAAGCCTTCAGCTGAGACGCTGAAAATTCAAAATTATCAGCTTATTTTAACCTGCCTGCAAAACTACAGTCTCCTTACAGCTCTACGTGGGACTAATCGTCCAACTCTTCAGTTTTTAGAGCACAACTAGGTTGTGCTAGGAACGCAGGAAAAAGAGCCAAGATTCTGATTTAAAACGACTACTAATTGTTGCTGTACACTATCCACTCAAGGCAGATGAAATGATCTTTGAGTACAATCTATGCAAGCCCAAACATCTAAAGAGCCCAAAAAGCAGAGTCACGTATGCAAGCCATGTGTATCTCTAGCTATGGCATTACACAGTTGTGTACGGTGACATACACAATTACCTCGTCCCCATTTTCACATACAAAAATCATACATTGGGGACACAGCCTAAATGCCACGTACATGTAACTCCTCTTAGTTCTAATGCAAACACAACCTGCAGTGATCAAAAAGGCTTAATTCACATTCAGATACACTTCCAAACACTCCTTCCAACACATCTAAATGTGATAAACACGTATCAGCCACTTTGCTTCCTCAATTTTGGAATTTCATATAAGCAAATGAAGTAGACTGAATCCACAAGCATTTTGGAACAGAACGTAGAACTACAGTTTATAGGTAATTTTACAAAATGCCAATATAAAACTGTCCCTTCCTGACCAAACTGCTATACATTTATCATTCCCCCACAAAAAGCTCAGTATTTTAAAGCAGAAACACAATAGCAAAATATTGAATTGACACTTATGATAAAATGCATTTGATTAAGACTTAATAAAGTAGTCTGTATATTACCAGTGAATAATGCATCATAAGATAGAGCTAGACATAAAGCAAATAGAGTGTCAAAGCTAATTCCAATGTGCATTTTTCAGCCATATTACTTATTTTATTACTGAATTTTAAAACGCACACTGAGATTCAATAGCTTTTTTTTTTTAAACAAATAAAAATAAATCCCTTGAAGAAATTTACCTGAGTTAGTCATGTTGCTAAATTAAAATCAATGCAAACTTTCCAGGAAACTAGTTAGTTCCTTGTCCGTCTTCATACTCTGCAAAGCATGGTTTAGAAGCAGAACGCTTCAAGAAAACTTTCAGAAATAAAAGGCGGGGTTTTATTTTCCTCCTCTGCATCAGGAAAAACAGAATACCACAAAAGAGCATCATAAGATGTGACTTATCAAGTATTTTAGCTGAAATGAATTTTCCTAAAATATTTTCTTAATATTCAACATGAGCCTTCCCAAGCTGACAAGCCATAAACTAATTGTCTCAATAAATGACATTGCACACACTGGATGTCAAAGCACAGAAGCAAACACTTGAGGCTTATGTAAATGCGTCTTTTTCCATATTGGTAGCAGGCTGGCCTTAACTGAACCGCAACAGTAAATCCAAAAAATACCTTTCCAATAATTAAAGTTTAAAGATATTTGCAAAGGCAAATATTTGTATGCAAAGCCAACAGCACATTGCCTGGAAAATACATTTTATATTCAAGTTGGAAGTTTCAGAAGCGAGATGCCCAGAACATCTCTCATTTCATCAAGTCCCCCGTACAATTCCCAACTAAAACTTTAACCCAAAGTTTACGATAGTATATAGAAAAATAATTGTTAAATTACAAGTTTACTAACAACGCAGATGGTTCTCCTACAAGCCAACTAGACTCAGAAACCACCTCCCCAAGGCACCGAAGCAGCGCTGCAGCACAGAAGAGCTGAAAATGGACCCGCTTGGCCCAAACGCTGCCCTGCTGCTTTCCCTGGTTTCCAAACTCTGCAGGAATAAACCTCACACGAGAAAGGATCTCTGTGGCATGTAACTGCCACGTTTCTCCTTTTGGTCCTCAGGGTCTGTGGATTGGGGCGAGATAAACGTGCCAGAGAGGGAACTCGCCCTTAGATCAGGTATCGGAGAAAAATCAAGACAAAAGCACTGACGCTCTCAAGCACTAACACTGGTACAAGGCTTCAATCGCTTCCCAATGTTTGCACTCTGGAGATTTTCTCCCCTGGTTTTCCAGCCCAGCAGGCTCCCTCTCCATTGTTTTCCATCAGTGAAATTCCACCCCTGCCTTTCACCTTCCTTTTCATTTGGCAAGTTAAAATTTTACTCTCCCTCTCCCACACGTACAGATAAATACAGATAGAAACTGTAAACCACCACTTTGCTTGCATGTTAAAGCCCCTTCTTCCACCCCGTGTTTATCCTCCTTACCACGGAGATACTGTCATCATATACATTATTACCCTCCTGAAGCCACGTTCAAGAAACAGAGGACAGGAGAAGCCGTTTAAAAACATTTAGAATTCAAAAAAGTCCTAAAGTTTCAGGAGAAGCCACAAGGCCCGTGTGTATCTCCACCGAATTGACAGTGACTCTTTCCACTTGTTTTAAAACTTTAATAATTGAATTTGATATTATGTTAGAAGAAGTTCTGATGCACAGCAGTACATAAYTTCTAGAAATCTTACTTATAACAACTCTTGGAGAGCTTAAAAAATGGAACATTTAAAATATTTAAGTATTGTTCAATAGCGTATATGTTGTCTCACAAAAAGTTAACTTCCTTTTTCTCTGAATAAATCTCAAAACACTAAAGGCAGATTATTGGAAAATAATTATCAGGGTCTCTGCTCTCTCTTTTTTTTTTTTTTTTAAAAAAGCATTCTGTAATACAATGTGTTCCTAGCCTTTCCTGGTAAAAGGAAACACTAWCTCATATCTAGAATGGTACTAGTTAAGAGAAAACGTTTTTGTTAAGAGACTGAGGCTTCCAGAGAACGGGCCTCTTGACCTCGATGAGCACAGGCCACTTCTCATCCCTGAGCTCTCTGCATGCCACATATTGCATATTTGCATTTGATTCCATATACAATTGCAGAGAAAGCCCCAATACAACACTTCTGCCATGCACTGCGTTGAAATGGAGCCTTTTAGCGATGAGCAAAGCTCACTCAGCATATTTACACATTTTAGTAAGAAAAACTTTCTATTGATTCTCTCTAATCTATATAATGGAGGAGTACAAACAGCCCAAAAGTGTGATTTATGAACTGCGTAAGATGACTGCTAGTCCTGTAAAACTCCTAAGGAGCAACAAAAGCGTCATTGTTTAGAATGATTAGCTCTGTAGCAAGTATAAGGAAGATTCGCTTCCAACTGGTTTGCAAGGAGTGCCGAGTGCGACACACACCTCTAGCCCAACGAGTGATTGAGCCACCTCCYGGGAAGTCCTGCTGAAGTGGATACTGCCCGATTTTAACGAAAATTTAAAACCACTGTCCGAAAAGCAGACAAATAGCCTCTTTTTCACAGAGCTCCTATAAAAGCAAGACTCACTCTGAAGAAAGAATCGGGTACCAAGGAGCTGCGTATGTAAACTAAATTTGGTTGCTGTATATTAATCATACAATTTGGGTTTGGGTTGGAAGGGACCTTAAAGATCATCTAGTTCCACACACACACACACACACCCCCGGGCAGGGATACCTTCCACTAGATAAGGTATCTTCCTTCCACTATTTTTCCCAAGTACATGAACACATTTTGAAACACAGTAATGTGTTCTGTTTTGACCGCTAAACCCAGCCTATGAACCAGTAAACACAGTCTATGAAAACAGCCTTCTTCCCCTCACCTCAAGCACCACAAGTACCAGCCTAGGAGAGCAGTAGGGTGTAGCCTAAGGCTTCCATTTCTATGCACAGCCCTATGCACTACTTCAATCTCCAAGTTACCAGGTCCTGTGAATTTTAACATCTCAAAAGGCAAAAATTACAGCTCAAAAATCCTAACATGTTTTTTTTCCTCTTACTGGGTTTTCAGAATTAAAAAAAAAAAAGATTCATGATTCAGTCAACAAATAAGAACTTTTGTTAAAAAAAAAAAGTCTCATTTAACAGTGTCCTAACCCTGCAGCCTTTAGGATTTACATTCTAAAAACGTTCTTTCCAATTGGGAAGATGAGAAGCTTTTTGCTAATAAAACATAGGGCTCTAAACAAGTAGCGTAGAAAGCTTTTTTGTACACATGAGCTCACCCTTCACGCTGAGTGACGATTGCTCTCCTTGCTTGCCCTCTGAATCAGGCTGACTTCTCGGGGAAAGAAGAAAAGGATGTTACATCMGGACCCGGCAGCAGGCTAGCACTGTCGGAGAGCTTCTAGCCAGCTCAGAGTATAGGCAGAGCTCGTTCAAGTTTGCTTGCAAGTGACCATGAAGACATACCCTCAAAAATATAGGCCTCAGATCACTCTGTCCTGATGGCAGCACTCAGAAAATCTGCAGAAAACATCTGTGGCCCAATTCCATGCACAGCATAACCGAGTGCAGCCCAGCCCAGAAAGATCCAACCAAATAYATTTAATTCCCATTATATTAATGGTTGCCAAGGTTCTCAATGAAATATCAGGGTCTTCCTAATATTTTAGGCACAAGAAACATTTCCAGGTAAGTTATTCACCTTCTGTCTCCATCCCAGATTTATTAGAAGGGCAGAAGAATCGCGTAACTGGAAGATGATAGCTTACCAGAGAAGGAGAAAACAGAAGACAGCCAGGGAAAGGACGCCCGATTAGAAAACACGGCGCGTGGGAGTCAAGGTAAATGCACATCATAAACGCTTACAGCAATGCTTGCTTACACAGTAGCCAGGACACTATCAATTTTTCTTTCTATTATTAAGAACTACTTTCAAAGTTTTATTATTTACTCAGGTAATCTCAGTCAATCTGAAGACTAGAAAGCGCATTCAGGAGTAAATTTCTTGGAAGAAGATTAGTTTGCTTCATTATCATTTTGTCTTTCCAAACAGTCTGTTTAACYGGTTCTTTATTAGGATACAGCAAAAGTTACAATAGACTTACAAATTGCTGATTGTAGTACCTGCAGCTTAAAATGAATTTCAGTGCGTTTTCAAGAACCTACCACAAGCACATTTCAAGTAGCTCTCTTGGTCAAAGCAAGAAAAATAAAAATCACCAGAGGATCAGAGAAATATGGAGCTGGAAGAAATTATGTAGTCCCAAGCCTTCTATGGAAATGTATTTCCATATAACTTCTACAGAAACACATTTGCATATCTACAAGGCTGTAATAGATAGATAGATAAGTATATATGAATTCTCTTCTATAAAGAAAATCCATTAAAAAATGATTTTAAGCTTATGACTTAGAAAAGGTTTTCTGACATCCAAGGAAAACCATCTTTGCTTCAATTTAAACAAATTGCTTCTTGAGCTTCCCCCACAAGACACAGAAAATGAATGACTACTGTATTTTTAAATAGAAACCTTTTAAAATGAAAGACCTGCCCCCCCACCTCGTCTTGCATTTTTTTTTAAAATGGAGACAATTCCTACGTTTTTTCCTCTTCAGTCATGATTTCTACACGTCCTCACACTCTCATTTCTTCTTTGGAATAGGCAGCGTAGTTCAGAGCGAGTAGCCTTGGAAGCACTGAAACAGAACTGTTGCTCCCCTCCCCAAATTTAGGCATGCAATTCCTAGTTATATGCTCACTTGTGCACTTTTTTGCATCTTCATCATACCGATGACACTGTAGTCAGCAAAACATACTTCCAAAAATATTCTTCATTTTAGAAGCCTTTACACACTAGCTCCCTGACTATGGGCAGTCATGACAACTTCATGCCACAGTAACCAGCTGGATGTTTCTGTGCTTCACATCTTTGTTGCTTTTGTCCTCATAGCAGCTGCTATGCRGTTCAGCAGCTCAGCCAAAATTACTTCTTAACAATTTTATATTTACAACAAATTCACAAAGGAGATCATATTTTGTTCCCAAGTCTTTCCTCAGACACATTATTTGGGGTCTCAAAGGAAGCAGCTTTGATGTTTTCCGAGTTTTAACTTATTTACATGTAGCTCTTCATATRAAATGGTCTGAACGTAGCATATTACTTGCTGGACAACATGTATGCTAACCAATACGCGATTCCCTCAATTCTAGACATTTTATTCCCAAAAGTAAACCTCGTAACTTGCCGCTACCATACAAGATGGCTAACGCCCATCAGCACTTATCTGGCTCACTCACCTTAGAAAGCCAACAAAGAAAAGTTATCCTAGTAGACATACATATGCATTTGAACTCCAAAAAAAAAAAAAGACTGTACTATTTGGTTCACTTAAAACTGGAGTACTTTCCCACAGTCCAACCAATCTGTTCAGCAGAAACCTAACAGAAAATTCTGTAGCATTTCCCCTCCAACCTTACACATAAGTATGAAAAAAATAACCTGCCACTTCTAGCCTCACCCACTTCCATCACAAAACAGTATTTTTTCAATCTCTTGAACCAAATACTACAGTACTATCCCAGAAGCATGTGCTACAGAGCTACAGTGCTACAGAGTTTACAATGGAGCTGGACCTGGCAGGGTGCGTGGAGACCCCCAAGCTCCTCAAGAGATGTAATCTGGAAGGGAAGTAAAGCTTGCCATTGATTTAAAACCGTGTAGTATAATTTACACTTAATATTTCAAACCTTCGCTAATGCAATCAGATAAACAGAATATTAAATTAATCCCATTCCTAACACAATTTCTTGCGAGTTGTCAGGAACAATCAGCAAATGACAAGTTCTACATCATTAGTCTTTCTCGTGCTTGTTTTCTAAACAACTAAATTGTGATCACCAGAGGCCTAAAATACTGCTGGTCTTATTGATTATTGCTGCGCAAAGACATTTTTCTTTCTTGTGTTCTCTTTCCAGCTTCACACGCAAAGATAATTAAGCAGCAAGACAGAGCAGTGCTGATAATGCACATTCCCAGTTGGGCAGCGAGGCACCCGGGTGAAGCCGAGCACTTTCGGTACGCACAAGCGTATGTTAATCAGCACTCAGCTACCACATAGTCCAGCACATCTCCTCTCAGATTGCAACAGTTTATTCTGAATAATAAGGACACAAACCTGTATTCCTATGCCAAAAAAAAAAAAAAAAAAAAACAAACCACAGATTAAATGCCTGCTACTGGAAACAGCACCCTACACCTCCAAAGCGTTTTATGAGCATTAATTCGTCAGGTTCTCAGTTGGATTTTTTTATTTAACTATAATTTTCAAACAAACATTGTTTGAAACAGTAAAGAATTGGGTTTTAATATTCTGGGAACTTGCAGTTTTCTTCCCAAAATGCAATTTCTGGCTAGACCCAGCCATGTTCCTACTCCATTGACCAATAGTTAAAAAAAAAAAAAGGTTGAGTAACCACACAAAAACGTCATTGGGATGTTCCTTACGCACAACAACTAAAAAGAAAAGAATTACAGTGCAATAAGCCAGGCTTTCCATGAGCTGAGAGAGGACGAAGAGTCCCAAGATGAAAGAATGGCTGTAGGAAACATTTTGGTGTTTTGTTTTGGTTTTTCCTCTTCTGTTTTAATAATGAGTTGTGGCTACATTCACCCAACTTATCTTCTGTTTTCCATTGCAAATTCACATGGGAGCTGCTTAATGTCGCTGCAGCCCACAGTGCAGAAACAGACAGGCCACCTCAGCGGTATTCTCATGTTGAGGAATGGCACCAGGGTCATCCACAGATATTTCTTCTGGAAGCCAAACAACTGCTTATTTTCCATAATCAGAGAGTTAATTAGTAGGAGTGCCAGCAAGATGACCAAGAAGGGTTCTTGCCCAAACCTGGCATTATACAAAACATTAATAGGTTTCGTATATCATGCGAACTGAACAAAAAATAACAATGCTTTAAACAATTCCGCTTGTCTTTGCAAATGCAGACCCAAAACAGATGGAAAACCTCTCATCCAGTCCAACGCACACTGGAACAGGGGACCTTAGCAGTTCACAGATCTGCTACAGGGGACATTTCTATAGTGTACATCAAATAACTGCCTGACATCTATATCTATACATTTTAACTAGCAGTTGATGTAAAATGTATTTGTGTTAGCAATGCTGATTTTCTTTAGTATCTATGTGTGCATAAGCTATTAAAAGTGTATATAACTTATCAAAATTATTCTCCTGTGCATTTAAGAAGCAAATAATGTGGCTGAACAGGGAACAAATGTGACCAAGTGTAAAACTGAAAAAACCCAGCTACTTAGCAGACCTGATCTGTAATTTTCCAACCTCTACAACTAAACAGGTTTCAGTACAATTTCAACTCTGTTTTATTTAAATTTTATACTAGCTTTAATAAGTTAATAGCTCTCCAGTATGGCATGACAGCATCAGAAAAAATTCTGCCTCTTTCAGATTGCTGTAAACATCATTAAATTGCAGCTTCCTATAATGTTTTATAAAGTAATATGCAAATTTCACTCATGATACTATCACTGAAAGTTTCACACTATGTATGAATCGGTAAAAGCATTTGACTTTACCTGTTAAGGACAGCAACTTGTTAACGCCATCATACAGCATTAAAAATTAAGCAAACGTACATTCTACAAGACTTGCTCATCTATAAAATAAGTTCATATACTAAAAAATCTGGGTGTTTCAGAACAAATTCTTTAGTGGAAACTTTGTTACTTGCAATATTTTAATTCATAACCAAGAACTCTTCCCACCTAATGCTGTTCTTGAATACGGTCACCGATTTGGTAGAAGAACATCCATGAAAACTGACAAAACCAAGAGAAACCCAGAAAAAACATTATGCACCTATCACAAATGAAATATATACTAGAGATCTTGCATACTTCCACATACTTTTGTCACTAAACATCAAAAACAAACAGGAACACAGTATATCCTATATTACATGTTAATAAACCAATGTGATCATTTCTGTTGTGTAAAGGATGACTGTGATAATTAACATTTGTGCACGCATGTTTTGCAACAGGACAAGTGCAAGAGCCTCCTCCATTTGAATCACAGAAGCGGTGATGAAAAATGCTAGCGCGATGATAGATGTGAAGAGAACATATGCAAGACATTAAATATTTAATACTAGACAAGGCTCTGCTCAAGTGGCCAGGAATGTCTGCAACAGAATGAGACCTTGTTTAGCAGGTGATACAAAAAATTGAGCACATTCTCTGTCTCCTTTTTAGCTATTTGTTTTCTTCCTTGGTTTAATACCATCTCCATATGGAAGGGCCTAAAAATACAGAACTAAGGCAATACACATACAATCTTTCAGGGAAACATTCAGAAATGGCACATGCTCCGTAGCATGGGTCTCCTTGCAGCACAGCTGGCTGCAAGGAGACCCAAGCATTCTTCTGCTTGTTTTTACTATGTAGAAATAACTACCTGGACACAGCTCATCTTTTTTTATGGATGTATATACAGATAAACTTTAAGTGTTGCAACACTGTCCTAAAAAAAAAAAAANNNNTGAAACAACATCTTCATGTAAAAGAGAAAACATGATCATCCACTAAAGGAAGACCAACATATGAAGGCATAGAAAATGAGTGCTTGAGAAGAAGGGAAGGTGGAAAACAAGTCAGTGAAGAAGGAAACGGACTTCTCTTAGGTAACAGAACAAACGTACGTGGCACCAGGTGAAGTCAGTCAGACRACTTTCTACCACACAACCGACATTCTTGATATCCTCCACAATCCGTACATTTGGACTAGTTAATGAAAAAAAAAATACAGGAAAAGCAAGAAAAACCTCAGAAGATAATCCAATCTTGAGTTATGGCTCAAAGAGGGAGATGTAAGAGACAATTCGTGAAGCCCACTGGATAACATCAGTGACAAAAAGTTACATAGCAACTTTTGTTATATTCTATTTAAAAATATTTACAGTATTTCTCAGAGGTTTAAATGAAGTTTGGGTATTCTACTCCTGAAACAGGATCTTATAAGACAGTAAAATATGATCTACTTTTCCTCAATCATTGCCTTTCAAAATCCTTTCTCAGGGAACCTGTCAAACAATCGACTCAAATTTGTATGCAGGGAAGTCAGGAGCCACGTGCAGACTGTATCACATTGCCACACTGCCAGTCAGTAACATTCATATGCTACACACTTCAATTATTATGCCTGCTTAGAAAAGCATAACTAAGAGGAAAAAGAAGGAAGTAGTAGCAAAGAGAAGAAAAGGGATGAAATTCATTTGTTGTCTGTCAATAAGCTTATAAACACAGCAGCCTTGTTAGCGTCTGTTTAAAAGTGCATTTGGAAGCAATAGAGCTGATATCACCTGTTTTTAATTTTCTTTCCTTATGCAAGCAACTGAAATAAAAGTCTTCCTTGTAACCCAATAATATAAAAGACGTTACAAATAAATTTTATTAACTCCATTTCATTTTCCTCTGATAAAAAGCACAAAGAACTGAGAAACAAAACACTCAAGACTTGAAAAAAATAATAATCAACAACTTGAAACTCCTTACTTCAAGGTTAATGTGAATGAAATTTGCTCAAGTTGAACATCACACCAATTACAGAAAGCAAAAAAACCTGTAAGCTCCAATTTCTAACAGTAGAGGTAGGCATGCTGTTTCCAGAATGCTCATTATATATAGATTTAAGTTGCTCCAGGGACTGATTAAGGCTAGAGAAGTTCTATCAATACCATTAAGCTCCCCAGGATGCAGTTCTCACCTCTCAATGCATTTATACCTTTGAAAATGAGGACACAACTACAAATGTTTTAAAACATCATATAATGTCATGGTTGCTCTTTCTTTTTAAACTATAATAAGGTAAACTGTTCAACTACAATAGACACAAAATGATCTAACCTAGATAAAAACCAGCACCACGTATACACAAGCCCTTCACAAGTTGCCAGTGTAGCTGGTCCATTATTTTAAATGTTGGGTCAGAAATTGAGAAAAGTGTATCAAATTGAACAGTGTCTTAAAATGGCATCTCCAGAAAGGCTGTGCTCTTTGAGAGTGTTACTCAGTCCACGATAGTTTTTTTTAATTATTATTTCAACTTGCACTGGTAAAGAGACTTTTATACTCAACCACTACAAGGTTAGCCTATGAAGTGGTACTTCAGATAAAAAAACCCACACCATCAAAAGTACATCCTTGTGCAACTTGAGATTAGCTCATCTTTATATGCAATAAATTTTCACTACTCCCTCGCAATGAAAAATTAAGTTAAATAATGTTAGTTTTCCCTTCCAAGGGACAACCATAATCCAGTTGAAGATTGCGATCATTTTGCTCGTGACAAAAAGCATTCGTCTTTAGAAAAAACAAACCCAAAACACCCAACTTCCATTCAACAGTGACATTCACGACGAGTCAGAGTATCATCCCAACAAGCTTCCCAGCCAGATGTATTGAAAAACTGGGTAAAATTTGCGTGGCAGGAACTATTGCATTTATTCAAGAGTAAGTTTTTTTTTTTTTTTTAAACAGTAGAGAAAGTAACTTATATACTGTGAACAAAGCTTTATGAAAAAATTCTAGTCTTTCCCCATTGATGATACCTTTTCAAAAGGACCTACAGACCTATATATGTAGAGATTCAAAAACCACTAGTTCAAGTTACTTTTTGTATTAACCAGATCATACTACTAGGATTGCCAAATCTGGACCTACTTCTTTGCATCCCAATGCAAAGATGCTGCTACCAATTTAGGAGTAACAGGAAAAGTTATTTGCACTCCTCACCTTTGAGAGATGGCCTCTCTAAGCATTTGCCTCATTCATCTCTAGGTGCCAGCACAGGCAGTAGCAACAAATTACATGCTTATTTGTTAATCAGCCACAAACTATTATCCACCTACATGAAGTTCAGAAACATCCTAAATTGATGCAGCAAGCATTGCTAGGTAAGGTTTTTTAATTTACACAATTGGATACCTCTGTAGCTCCGAGTTGATGTATACACACCTCACAAAGGCTGCATGTGCAGACTGCCAGAAGCCAACATCTTCTAACGATGGGTCAACCAACTAGAAACACCCAAAGGAAACCAGACAGTGGTGGGAAATCTCTAATTTCTAGTCAGATGACACCTCAGTCCTTTAAGCTGGACTGTTTAAGCAGTGGTGAGGAGCCACCGGTAGCTTCTATCTTGCATAGTGCTCTACTAGAAGAGATGAGCCCTCTAATGTAACATGACACAAGGGAGATCGTTCCTGTTTGCTGGGTGCTGCTGGAAAAGACACTAGCGTGAGTCTTGTAGAACAAGATCATCTAGGTGCTGGATGATCCGAGAGACACGATCAACACATAATCCTGCAAGTTACCTCCTACTCAAAAAAATACACACCAACTTTTCTGCTCCTACCCATGTCAGAAGCAGAAACCGAGTCAAAGCAAACTTCACTCCTCACAAAACTTGAGCCTCTATGAATACCAAGACATCAGCCATCCACAATCTGGAAACAAACAGCAAGAGTCCAAACATCTCACTGCAATCAGTGCAAAGTAATGACATCAGGCAACCACAAAATTATTTTTGGCAAGTCTGAGAAATACATTCAATGTTTGAGCTCATTCTGACCTGAAGAAAGCACTGCAGTAGTTGTAGTAGCGATATTTACCCTTACTGGGCACAGGTAATTGTGTTTTTATTTAGAGCATCATTTCCCTGTTATTCTTCCAAACAACAAGTCATTTTAATCTTTATAGCATGCATGAGAGAAAAATACGTAGGTGCAATAAGGCTAACCGTACAAAAGCGCAACACTGCCCCGGGATCCATTCCAAGCCAAAGCGCATGAGTGTGCAGGGGAAGAGCAGAAGGGAAAATTCATTAAAGAAAATTGAAATTTTTTAGGCCCAGAGGATGGTGTAGTTAAGCCTTCCAGTTTCAGTAAATTGTGTCTATTCTTAGAGAAAACAGAAGCTCTCTCAGATGAGCTGTTTCCCATTATCCTTGAGAAAAATAAAATAGGATCACCTTTTAGCTCCCGATATTACTACTATCTTCTTGGGAATGTTTAGTTTCTTTAGTGAAATCAGATGTCTTCTTGGATCCCAAATCACTTTAAAGACATACAGATGGTCTAAATGCTTGCTTTTCTTTTCATCATCTTGTCAACTAAGAAATGTCAGCCCTGTGATGGCCAGACCATTATTGATAGTATCAAGCGCTTAATTCCCCTGCATTTAGATAGGCTTTCCCAGCTACCAGTTTTTCTTATTTTATTTAGAGCCACAGGGTTTAGATATTCTTTTGCTAAATTATTTGTTCACAAATAACGGGCGGGTGGGCAGCAGGAAGAGCGAGCAGTAATCTAACATCGAAAGGTTTGGACAGCATTGTGACTACCTATAGGAAAAAAGGTAATTAAGAATACTGTATCACCAGCTCCCTACCTTCCTTCAGACTGTCAGGTTGCCATTAGGTTAAGGAGGGGTAGTAGTTGCAAAATGGCAGAGTTTAATATATGTAAATAGAAATGAGAAGAATTTTAAGTTGGATACAGCAAGTGTACTCATTTTCTTAGAATTATGCACTTTACTGATTAGAAGATGGCCACCTAGCACATCAGGAGGGGCCATTCCCATTAAGAATAAAAAAGCTGGTCCATTAACTACTCGTTTAAACAACCAACACAGAATTCCTAAAAAGCTTGGAAAATAAATATAAATGAATACGTATATTCTGAGCAGTACTCAGTGCTACAGACATTACAGACCCGTCAGCTAGCGGTTTCTTCCTCCCCTGCACAACTTTCCCCACCAAAAGAGGAAAGATTGTTCTTCTGCAAGAGATTATCATTAACTAGTAGGAAAACTACTGCAACATGCTGCTGTAGTCAAAGGAAATTATACAATAATTATTTTCTTATTAATAAACAAATACATTGTTCCACTTGGCCTCTTACCAAAAATACTAATTAACATACATACTACATTTTATTCGCATTATGAAAACTGGAGAGGCAGCTAAGCCTTGCAGAGGTTTTATGAGCTGCTCAGGCTGGATGAACAGATGAATTAACTGCTTCTAGATGTTTTCTGTTCTTCACATCTGTATCTGCTGACTAATACRAAGCAACCCATTAGTCATCCAACAGCTAGTCCAAGCAACACGCTAAATGAATACACGCTGGGCATTTATATACAGTTACCTTAATTTAATGTATCAGTGGCTACACTCCTGCATTTTTTAACAGTGAAAACATCACTTTTACATTTTTAACTTGCCAGAATCATTCAGCTCTCATGACTTACATATAATCAAGGCAACCGTTCTTTCAGAGCATTAAAACTGCAAAAGCGCAGCCAAGGATGCGTACCTAAAAATGCATGGCCTACAGTTTCATCTTGCATTCTGCATTTATTTAAAACCCGAGTGCCTAAAACAGGCATGCACATGCACCCATTGCACTTCAGAACTGAAATTCTTCTGAATTTCCGTGGCCTTGAGGGAAGGGGCAAGGAAAAATACTCTTATGACTTCATCTCCAAAACGCATCCCATTTACCATACAATAATTACAGTTACATTGAACAATCGGATGCAGCCGACAGAAACAGATTTTCTCAAGCAACTATGTTAAATCCAATACATTTTACTAAAGAATTCATTATTTTATTATCATATGTAATATGTAAGTGAAACACACACTAAAAAAATTGTAATTTCTGTTTTCACATTCTAATAGCAATCTATTCCATTAGTCACACACAGATATTTTGTCAAATTGGGGAGCTTCAACAAAGGCATGACAGTATCCTGAAAATATTCTCTACACTTGTTAAATATTTCCATCCTTTTAAATTTTTAGAAAAATGCAGAAAGTAATTAGTCTGACAGTTTATGAGTTGTACATTACTGTATGTGAATTACAGCTATCATGAACTGATTAAAAAAGGACAAAAAAAATCAGAAGAAAATTATAGTCAAAAGCCTCAATTTAGAAAGACATTCATAGTCAGGTATTCATCTTAAGCAACTACGAGTAGACTGGGACCACAGGTCTTGGTAACCGAGATAAAAAGTCCTCAGGATGCAAGATATGATCCCACAAATTCTTCTTTTGTAAATATGCCAGAAGTTACAGGTGATGCCAGCTGAAAGTATTACTCCTGCTTACGTAACAAAGAGCAACAACAAAAAACTGTATTAAGCTAAAGCCGTGCTCTTGTGCTTCTGCTCTCCTACTGTTTTGCAGAAAACAGTTGTATTTCATAAGATACAAATTTCTTGTTTCTGTTATTTTAGGACTAAAAAAAAAGTCTAACCTTTAAAAGGCTTTTATTTCTCCTTTCTATTTTGGTATTTTTAGGAAGACAACCACATGTGAAGCTGAAACCTAAACATACTATCACAGGAGGAGCACATACTTTCTAAGTTTACTCACAGAGAGAACCGTTTCATCTATTACTACACTGGAAGTAGAATTTCAAGCTCAAAAAATAAAGTGAAAGTGTTCTGACTAAAGTACTTAATTTTCTCTTCCAACACATCCTCACAAGAAAACAATCAGGGAGCATATGTATCAAGTCTCTACCATCACTTGTCCTCACAAATATCTAGAATTTTAAATATATCGCAGGACATGGCAAATTAAATAATTCAAACGCATTCCCGCCATAACCCAATTGTGACTGTGGGAATGTTCCAAAGCCCTGTGAATTCAACTGGGGACAGGCAGGAAGAAAAAAAGAGTTAGAAGTGATCACCAGCTTCCAACGAACTTCATAACAAGCCAAAGAATCATTAGTACAAGATATCGTCAAGTCAAACAGAAACACTCTGAAGTCATTACTTCCGAGATGTGCTTTGTATCTTCTCACTCCCAGGAACTCATTGCCTCCCATCCTCAAAGTCCTCTTCTCTTCCCTTTTCACCTCTAACACGCTCACCGCAAAGGAAGACAGAAGAGATGTCAAACCTGATCCTTTCCCTCCAACCACACGCCAGCACAAGCCTTACAACTGCTTGCCTTCCAGTGCTTTTCACAACTATGAAGGCAATTCCAACACTTCACAAGCAATCTCCATGAGATCTGTAACTCTGATCCCAAGAGCTGCTTGATAGCAGACAACCCTCACCCAAGAGGCATTCCCAGCAGGCACGATTAATCAAGAAGACAAGTGGCAAGCAAGCACATTCAGCTGTGTTCAAAAGTGTATTTCAGAATATTTGATCACACAATAGAAGCCAGCCACAGCTTGGGGCCTGAGCTGGGAGAGCCAGAGCTGCCATCAACATCGTGGAAAAAACAACACGGAAAAGAGACTAAATGCCCCTTAGGAAATTAAGTTCTCCCCTGCAATTCAGTGTCACCCCACCAAGTTGACTTGGTCCTTGGCAGAGAAACAGATGGAGGTACTAGCTGGGAGAGGGAAGGTGGCAGAACAGTTTATGAAAGCRCACGCACTACGTTCTCCCACACTGAAAAGAAGTCTTTGAGCTTTCCCCTGCCTTCACTGTTGCAGTTTATCTTCATCTCAACTTTATTCTGCCTCCCCTTGCATATTCCTTCAGTTTTCCTCCTCTTATTTTTAAGCTTACTCCTTCCTCCTCTTCCTTCTTTTTCTATTTACTGAGCTTCTCCTATTAACCCCAAACAACAGTAATGAAACAATCAAGCAACCACCTGCCTCATCGTTAGGTCAAAAGCACTTTGGGGGAGAGATCAGCCCTTACTTTGTGATAGAACGCTCATCTCAACAGACTTCCTATCTTGTTGACTTCCATCGGACACCATTAAACAAGCCAATGAACAAACATAAATGCATACCCATGTATTTATAGATTAAATACTACTTAGCTTTCCATAAACTTCAGAATATTTAGCTGTATTTTTAGCCAATGCTGTTAAAGACAGTAATTCTGTCTGGAATTGGACTGGTGGTGCACAAAACTCTGAGCGGTCACATGATGCAAAGTGTTTTGCCCTTTTTTTTTTCTTAAGCCAGGTGGCTTCTTAAACAGAAAACCAGCTTATATTCAGCTTCAGGATAACATTTTTCCATACCTCACCTGGGAATTCCCACTCCACTTCTGAAACAATTAATTAACTTATTGTAAGGAGTAGGACGTCAAACAGCAGCAGCATCCTATGGGCAATACCTCTGGTGTTCTGAAAATACAAGCTTCAAAATCAGTAATTGAGAAATTTAGATTTATATAGAAATTTTCCTAACAGCCTAGGAAAGTATTACTAAGGTATAGTGCRTTCACAAAGCAATAACACTGCTGACACGAGACACAAACTTTGCTGAAAGATATGACCAGCATAATGGAAAAGTGCATACTTGATCATATATACTTGAAACCACTATATAAAGTAATCTGGAATAATTAAAGATACAATTACCTCTGACAGCTGTGCTGCTGTGTAGAAAGAAAGAGAGAAAACACTGTCCGGATTTTGCCGCCGACCCCACCCCCCTCCATGGATATATAAGCTTTATTTCTCTCTGGATTTAAAACAGAAATAGGCTCGTAAAATTTTTTGGCTTTGTTTCACTGTAGGAAAGAGCCTTGCAGAGCAGCAGATTTACAGCATCCTTTGGTTGGATGACACGGGACAGCACAGGCTTGGGGCAGTGCTGGGGACGGGCACACACGCTGAAGAGCCACTGCACACTGAGTGTCACCAGGCACGGCCAACACACTTATTTCACTGAAGCACGGTGTCCAACTTCAATAAGCACTCACTTAAAAAGCTGTCTAGGAGCATTTTAAACATTTCCTTCTCCCTCTCCCCATGGGAGGCTTGAGAAACTAAGACTGGAAAAAGCCTCTCGGCAGGACAGTGATATAGTTCAGCCACCTTGCTGCGATCAACAGAGCAGAGGTGGCACTGGCACAGCTCTCCCCGTCTGCCAAGCAACAGCCAAAGGAACCGATCTGACATCTTCGTTAGCGTGAACTTTTCAAAAGAGGAACCGAAGACTATTTTTTCCTTTTCTTTCACAAATTTGGGCTAGCCTGATTTTTCCCAGCTGTTATCACAAGAAAAAAAAGCCATTTTTTCATGGGAGCTCCTCTCTCCATTGCAGGAACAAAGAAAGCCAAAGTCAGGAACAAAAGAAGCCAAAGTATTTTGGTTTAGATCCTAACAGCTYATGAAAGCTGTATTTTCTTAGCGCGCTCCTCTATTTATCCTTCATCTCTTCCCATATGCCTGAAGAGGACCTTTGTGAACCCAACTGACTGAATCACTTGCGCTGACACTCCCTTTATCCTGAGATAATCCCTACACATACAAAATGGAGATGGTGGAAATTAAGAGGTAAAAAGAAAAAGATTTGGCAAAAGAAAAGACCCAACAAGTCAACATGCCACCTTTCCTCTACCTTCCCACACAAGCCAAGTAATTGCGAATGCATCAGAGCCTCCTTGCCGGCCTACCGAGCTGCGATGGGCTCAGTTCTCTTGGAAGCGGCCAACAAAGTAACAACATGGAAAATAAGCTTAACATCTTTTTTAAACAAACAAACAAAMAAAATCTTTTTCTTTTGAGTTTCAAATACCAGTAATACCTCAGACTTAAGGAATGCACCCTACTTGCATGATAATGACCATAATTAGTGTGAGCAATCATTTACTGTCAGAAACTAATATCTCCAACCAAGTATATTAAACTCAATACATTTTCATTAGTTGTAACAGACAGAGACTTGGCTTTTAACTGACATTCACAATATATTCATTGTTATTACTAGCACTATACAAGATAATGGAAAAGTGGGTGGGAAGAAATGGAAGATTTAAAAAAAGCCATGAAAGGAAGGTCTCGGTTTTCTATGTAGAAAGCTGCCCAAAAGCTGTGTAAATCACCTCTCACAGTCTGACAAGCCCTCTGCATTTTTAATCAGGCCTCCTATTAGCTATTACAGAACATACAAGGAACTTGAATATACTGTAAGCCAGAAGACTTATGTTTTAATGAAAAAACGTTATATTCAGCAGCTTACATAAGTAAACTTACTTCAAAGAGTTCTCATGTACTGTGATTTCAAAGTGAGGAGAAAATAATAAAAAGCCAAATTCTTTTGTGACTTGGACCCAGTAAGCTCCAAAGCCATAAATAAAAGTATATCTTGACCCAAAGCATGAGTTCTTTGGCACTCCGCATACAGACCTGCTGGAAGAGGCCCCCACGCTGCTTCCTCAAAAAGCATGCAACATTTCATCTGCATTATTCCCCCTGCAAGAAGCCATTTAGTATGGATCCATTCTCTTTAAAGAACTGAAGAATTAGCCATTTATATTTTCCAACTACCACCCAGAGCATTTATCTTCTCGTGTGATATAATATTACATAGTAATGCAATTATTGGAAATTAATTATATGAAATGGCTCCCATGAGAATTACTCCATGCATCACACATTTAATTATGAATATTTTTGTAGTGCCACTAAATACAGAAGATACTCTATCTGTGTATGCTGATGTATTTCAGATAATAATCCCCTGCCACAGCCCATTTCTTTCTAAAAATCTCTTTATAAAGACAACTCTGTGCTTAGAGTGTTTCAGCACACTTCCATTACACCGCATAATGATTGCCAAATAATAGAAATGATTGCATGCAAAAGGAAAAATACAGAATTGAGGGCATAACAACACACTTAACTCCGCTGGAGTGGTTTATGTTGTTGTTTTTTAATTTTTTTTTTTTTTTTTTTAAATCAACACTTGTTATATTCCATAATTTGTTGACAACTCTAAGTACAGTATGAAAAAGCAGATGAATCTGCATAACTGCATTGAACTAAAATATATGTAATTTACTTTCGCCACTATATCAGAAAACAATACCTATCAAAAATAAATAAATCACCATTTGTTATTTTTAGTATATATTCTTCCCCTTATCTCTTGCTCACTAAACTCAAGCCATCTCACTACAGTATCCAAACCAATTCAAGGTTAAGTTTCCTCAGCAGAAAGACACACCTGAAGAACACATTCATGAAAAGTTTTGCAGTATGTACAAAAGGCTTCTCACATGACTTTCTTGAAAAGCAGTTTTCCCTTAGCAGCATGGTAACTGATAGTAGTAAGTGCTAACATCCAGTTACTACATGGGAACACAGAGAAGAGGGGCCTCTAAAAATCTGCTAGTTCAAGGACAGTATCACATAAACCCTTTCATAAACTTTTCACGTTCTATCTTCACTCCCTCCCCAGCACCCCAGTCAACACCAGAACCTAATTTTTTGASTCTTTTCCAAGTTCAGACAAACAGGGCCAGCTCACGCTACCATCAGCATTTCTCTTCCACCTCCCTACCTGATGTACGTCCATCCTGTGCCGAGGGACAGCTCGCTCTTCTCCAACAGTGCAACAACTCTTTACCTATCCCAGAGAGATCTCTTTTGAAGGCAGAGAATCAGACTCATACACAACATTCCAGGAACTCACCTTCCCCAGCGCTGTCCTGTTGCTCTCTGAAGCACTGCAGCCTGCTCTTATCTTTTTTCACAGCTGCACAGTATCAGCTGCTGACCACCATCTTCTCCGCAGCTAACCACCTGTGAAGCTAGCGCACCTGGGTCCTTTCTCCCCACCACCCTTTCCAAGTAGTCCACTCCCCACAAAATGGCAGCAGCTTTTATTATTCGCCCATTCCACAAAAGACCCGTTTTCCCCCTTTCTCTCTTCTTACTCGCGCAACTGCAGAACTCTGTAATAGATTTTGCCAAGTCACCCCCATATTTACTTGTCTCATGTAACTCGTGACGCTCCCAGGCTCCTGCACACACCTTCCAAAACTTCCAGGGAGCACAGCTGCGTGGGTGTCGTGCAAAGGGGTTATAAGCCCAAAGTAACAGCATAAAATCTTTTTTTTCCCCCGATTTTTTTTCTATTAATGGAAAAACCCTGTGATAAATACAAAACCCCCCTCAGTATTCTCTGATTGCACAAGATCCTCTACGCCATACTTTTCATCATTGCGCATAAGGAGAAAAACTTATTGCTGATTTTTTAAGATCTATTTTCAAAGAAACACTGAAAATGAGCCCATTTAATTACCTTAAAAAGCGGGACTTCCACCATCAAAGTCTTAAAATTCTTCACAACAGTTCTTCCCTCGTAGGAATGGCAGAGATTGCGCTAACTGAACACTCATGCAATGAAGAAATCACGCTTCTTTACATGCTAGTATTTAAACCACCGTCCTCTAAATTAGTCAAAGTGAAAAATGCATAAGCTCAAAAAGGAAGGACTTTTATCATCATGAATGTAACATGATAAACTATGGCGTATCTCTAGTCTCAGAACGATGTCCCAGTCAGATGCATTTCTGGGGCAAACCAAAACCAGCCCCCAAAATAACAACGTTAGGGCCACAAACGAAGCAAAAAGAGACCTGGGCCACCACTCAGGAGGGTGCTGGTTTGGACATGGACCAGACTGTACCTGTGGACCCCAGAAAGCAGCCCACAGGGAGTACAAAGCCACGGTGTCCAGTGCAGATACTGCATTCTGCAACAGTAACAGTTGAAAAACAGTCCACAGTTCTTTTCTGAAAAGCGATTCTTCATGCCACCTCCTTCTTTTGGATCCATCACCTCCTTTGGGTATGGGGGGTACAGAGTCAACAAAATATCCCTACTCAAAAAACATCTGAACATGAAGTTAAGCAGAGACACGCTTACATGCTATCGCTGACTGGAAGCCATTGCTCAATTTAGCAAAGCAATTAAATACATGATTATTCAGAAGTGAACTTATATTCGAACCATCTGAACCTTCCTTATGCTTATCGTTAAGCAGATTCTAAAGAAGTTGTCTGAAAGAAGTCATATGGATCTGGTTTTTTAAATTATTTACGAGCAAATGTGTAGGGCTAGCTGTCAAAACAAAGGAAACAAATCTGTCACATGTAAATAAATCTAAACAGTCCCTGATTTGCAAAATCTTTGCAGTTTTGCATTTCTGAACATAACAAAATTCAAATCAYGAGCCAGGATGATGATGTTTCACATGAACATCGAGATCATCTTTTGTCATTCACAACGTTGTCATCTACATAAGATTTTATTTTCAGTCTACTAAGGCTTTTGCTATACCCTGAGTAGCACATCCAATGTGCAATACCACCAGGTGGCAATTTGAAGCACTAACGTTTGGATCTTCTTCAGGTGCACGTTATCATTCTACAATCAAGTTACCCTGAAAATTCCTCGCACCAGAAACAAATCAGCTACTTACTGCTAAAAGCAGTAACTAATAAAAATCTGTATTTCTATTTTAGACAACATTTTCTATACAAGAACTTTTATTACTTCATTACCATTTGTGAAAGTTTCTTACTCATATAGCAAAATGGGTGCRAAAAATGTTCAAAATCTTTTATGTATGGAGAGTTTGAAAGATGAGGAACCCAGTTTGAATCGAATCTAACAGAAAACGGATTTTGCTACTAAAAAATCATTCAACTTGAAAGCCTCTTTTTTGAAGAAGATGTGGGGAAGTAGGATAAGGAGACCACTGTGGAAAATCTGTTTACAGCCTTACCCCCAGGTGTCTCTTTCTACCAAACAGAAATTATAAGAATTGCAAAGAAGTTGTGGGAGATAGAAGAGAGTATTGCTATTTGAGTGAAGTTTGAAAGCGGCATTGGTGGGGAATAGGGGCACAGGAGAAATTTTAAGAAATCCCTATGCTGCCTAAGGAAGTTAGGCCGGGTGTGGGCATGAAGACCTCTCATAAAGGGATGGAGCAGCGTAATTTTGCAGGTTCTGTAGGTCATAGATTGAATCAGTTTGGATAGAAAAGCTGGAGAGTTTAAAGAGACTTCTTAAGTCCTGAATATTTATTTGTAGAAAACCTTCTGTCATTTTCTTACCACAGGTTTCAGGCCTGCGTTGTCTGTTATCAGGTAATTTTACAGTCCTAATAGCCTGAGTCAGTTGGAATCTATAGTTACACATTGATACAAAATGATAATATAACAACAGGCTCCTTGTTTTACTGTTACACTTCATCTCAAAGGCAGAGAAAACCTATTCGCGTTAGAAATTCCACTACATCAAGCAATAAAACACATAGGATTTATGCTGCATGCCTCCTGAAATTAAAGACAGCTCTACAGGGAGGTTAGTTTTAAAAGAACTAGAAAAGGTAAGTTAAAAAACTTCCTTTACCCCCCTCCAAAAGCCTTTGTGGAAATGCAGTCAGGAGAGTTACCCAGAGGACCATCAACTGGCACAAGCTGAGAGAAGATATTTAAGTTCAAGGCCTGGTCATCTTAATTGGGAGAAAGTATTAAAAGTTAAAAAGCCAAAGTCACTTAAATTTAAAAAGCCCCAATAAATGTTAGATGTCAACCAGGGTCAAACACAACAGAGAGGACTCAGCCATCACCCTGTAACGGAGGCCTCTTCAAAAGCTTCTTTTAGATTCATTTATTGCGCTTTGTACTGCTAGAACAGACTGGAACCGGGGACTGCACTATAAAAAAGGCTACTTTGCAATCCCCTCCTTCCGTGTCTTCACTCCACGTGAAGGACGACCCTGAAATACTCCAAGCATTTCCACCTGTGCAAGGCAGCCTGAGTGTGGGTCTTGCAACTGAAAATAAACAAACACAGCCAAGCTTCTAGGGAGTCCTAGTGAGCCGGGAGGGACAGGGGAGTCCTGTGGCCCACTTCGATTTTGGGATGTCTCTTGCAGATCTTCGCGTCTCTCCTTTAAAGTATTAAAAGCACCTTAAAAATATACAAGTTAATAACACGTGAAAGCCTTTGTTATGCCGCATAAGCCCACGCCAGTCTCTTGAAAACCACCTATTGTCACTTTGATTTTACAAAGGTCTTTGCAACTCTAGCAAGGGAAGACCAATTCTGCGGCTGTTAGTACCCTGCCTGATGTCAGGGAAGTTCCTGCATCTCCGTAACTCTCCCAACAAGAGGAGACCACCAGCAATGCTGCTCATCCGTGACAAGGAAACCCAGAACAGTTTATTGAGCAAGTGCCTGGTTCTTTCTCACTGCGGTATTTACACCCTGCTCTACGCAAATCGTTTCAAGCAAAATTTTCAAAGGCACAATGGATGCAGGGAGGAATCTTAGAGGGAAAACCACAGGAAATTATCACCTAAAAATCCTGTGTCATGAACAGTCTCTCCCTTTATCTGTGCTTCTCCATCCAGAAAACAAGAATACTGCTAGTTGCTTAAGTATCTTTAATGATGCTTTAACAATTAATGCATTACAGTGCCATTTAAGTGTTAATAGAGATAAGTATAGGCCTTTGAAAGACAACAGAGTACGGCTGAATATGTGGAGACCAGATTAACTGATTCGTTCAAAAAGGAATCATTTTGACCATGTAGTTTAAAGCTGGCAGAGCAAAAGCCCTAGAGAAGGCTGAGCAAATAAACCACAAAAATACTTGGACAAAAAGCAAAAGACAACAGAGTGTGCAAGAGAGTACAGAGGCGAGCAAAAGAATAGCATCAAGAGAGATGCAGTTACTTTTCAAAGAAGTGAAAAAATGGAGAATAGGAAAGATAGGAGAAAAATAAAAAAGTAAATTAAGGCAAGAAAAATCAAATGTAAGGAAATGGATAAATTGTATTAGAGAATTGGGAAGAAAAATATAATGGAGAGAAAAATACAACTAAGCAAGCCATGCTGCAAACAGAATTAAGTATAAATGCGCTTCCATATCGCTGAACTTCCTGGGGGCAGAAACCCAGGGATTTTTACCCTGAATCTAGATGTGAGTAATAGAGGAATGCAGTGAAATTCTCCAGCCTGAATGATGCTGACTACGTATATATGGGTAGAAGCTCTCCCTGTGAAACTTCTGCTGCATCTGACTGAGATTAGGAAATGGCTTTACATCCAACCTGAAGTTAAAAGCAGGAAAGGCAAATCAGATCTTCCAATTTTGAGATTTTTCTAACGCACGCCTCCTTCCGAGGCAGAAGCATAGCTATTAACACCCAAGTCAGTTAACAGACTGTTAATGACTCAATGGAGTCTCTTTCATGAAAATTTTGGAGCAAAATCTTAAACGTTCGTATTTAAGGAAGTAATCAAAAGATGAGTACTTTGTACTGGGACTGGAAAGAATGGCCTACCTTCCTTCATCCTTTCAGCCTCTCTTACAGGAAATACGAGATATATTTAATTCTTTAACCACCACAGATTTTCTGTGATTTCTTGATAAACAACTATGATCTATTCCGAGATTATCTTCAAGTACCTATATATGCAGGGAAAATTTCTGTATTAGCCTCGGAGGTCTTTGAACTTCAGATTCTTCCATTTTATTCATTTTTTTAGACTGAAATTTTAATAGAGCTTTACAACACTTCCGATTGCGTAGCACAATTTGTGTTACATGAGTCAGGAAGCCATGCAGGGAACTTTTGTATAGAGCCACAGTGGACCAGTGCTGAATATTACCTGAATTTTGGCACCTTTCGGTTGGTTGGAATGCTTTAAGGGAGCAATGGCACACTTTAACCCCTGGATTCTGGCTTACTTCGGATCCTTACACAGTTCAGCCACGTAACCAACATTCCGTTTAGCATACTTCAGTTGAGAGCACACTTCAGTTTATAGAGAGGCTAACTGCATTAGGATATTCAAGCTATCTGCCACAAGACATGTAGGTCACAGAAACAGTGTCAGATAAAAGGAGCTAAGCCTGATCTCTCTTTTGTCTCACAGATTACAAGCTATTCCAGAGTCTAAAAGGAGATGTGTAAATCCTAATTATTCAGGACTGCCAGGAGTATCAGTTTCTTGCATAAAGGAACACCTGGCACAAAATAAACCTGAACAAGTCTGATGTGAATATGTTTTTAGAGGACTTCCTGGGGAACGTCTTCCCTTTCCAGTTAGTACCTTCCCCACCCTTCCTTCCAGTGTGATGGGAAGCTTGGAATCATGCTTAAATCGTAACTTAATTAAGATGATCGACTAAAATAATTGCCTACAGAAAGCTATTCTCCAGCCTGCACATGGCTTAAAACTCGATCCTTTACTCACAGACAGGGTCCCCTCAATGGTGATTCAGACATGCATCATATTGATTCTCCTGCCATATATAGGCATACCTAGAAGTAATACAAAGGGTCAAGCTTGCGCAAAATGTGGCTGCTCAGAAACGTTCATTAGCATTTCTCCAACTAGGAGGGATTAATTTGTTGCACAGTCCCTCATGGATATTATCTTATGCTCCTAGTAGATTCCAGCCCACATCTATTCAAGCTGAAAACCTCGATCCTGATCTCCAGGGCCATTCAACAGAACAAGTCCTACCTGTATCAATCAGGGATAATATATCCTGATCTCCAGGGCCATTCAACAGAACAAGTCCTACCTGTATCAATCAGGGATAATATATCCTTTCCTACGTGCCAGGCTGCTGCACTCCTTTGGGACTGTGCAGTCTGTAAAGCCCATGGATGACTGCACATACCATTCTTGTTCGGAAGGATTTGTCAAATGAGTTTTTTGAGCCTGAACACCTTCACAGCTTTCCTATCCAAAAGAACACTTTCACAATACGTGACACGTACAAAATTATTATTCCYCAACCTTGGATTTCCTTACCTAAGGGACAGACGCTGCCTCAAATGTTGATAGCAAGTGATAAAACGTTAATTTCCTTAACTAATACTTAAATACTGTTCTGGTAAGAATAAAAGAAAATTGCAGTATTCTAAGTTAGATGAAAATAATCAACCTATTCACATATTTACTTTGCAGAAAAAGCTTGTAACTTATGCGGCTCTATTTCACGTGCCTCGATATACAAATCTAAAAGACCTTGACATAAAAAGTTCATTTCCAACAAAACATTATTTACCAAACAATAAAAGCTGCTAAATTCAAAGGGAACATCAACTACATGATTGGCTTAAATACACTATGCAATTTCCCTTCCTAAATTTCGGCTCGAGTACTGTTTGACATATTTCCAGCAAAATGCAACAAAATTAATTCTCTACTTGTGCCCTGTACAAGCGATGTGATTTACTTAGAGGAAATAAAAAGTTTTCACAAAGTGTCTGATAATGGACCACCTTCATCAATCACTATGGCATTCCCCTCCCGTGACTTCCTGTGAAGTCTCTGAATGATCCTGCTTCCRCGCCATCCAAAAGGCAACGTGAGTTTTGCTTAACCTCCCTAACCATAAAACACAGCTCTTCTGTTAATCTGTCATCTACTAATCAAGACTCCATCCGGAAGGGCCCTGAATATCCATTAGCAGCTGGAATGCTGCATTCAAATCCTGGTTCCTAGCAGAAAAATGACAGATTTTGGAACTATTACTGGTCTAGGATAATTCTTCTTCCGCAGATGCAGGTGCTTGTGTGAGTAATTTTTAACAGTTTGTAGTGCAAAATACAGCATAAATCCCAGAAGCGCTCATGTAGAATCATCCCATCCGCTACTCTGATAGGAGAAGTTTCCAAAACACACCTCTCTATTAAAGCCAAAACTTTTCAGTAAGTATAAAATGTATTTATAACAATGTATGTCTCTGGCGTAACAATTGAAAATATTGTACGCTTTAGTTACCAACAATGAAAACACTGCTTTTGACAATGAAAATCACCTTGTTTTCTGATGGTTACAGATAAAATATTGGGGGAAGCATGCTGCTGCTCCTATGTAAAATGACAGATAAACCTTAATATGATAAATTATAGCTCAGCATGTACTTAAACAAGAAGATTTACCCATGTATTTTAGCAGAAGAAAGTGGTGTTTCTTCGGGTGGCTAGGCAACTACTATGTATTCTCAAAATCTCTGCATATTTCAGAAGTTTCTGAAAGTTGGCACAAATTAATATATCTTATATAATCTTTATTACCAGCATCTTATTCATAAGGGATTAATTTTGCTCTATCCTGACATACACCATGCAAGATAGGTAGTGGGACAAGTTTTGCTCAATTCAGACTTTTTTCATCATCTGCCAAATGAATTCAGAACTTCTCTGCTCTCAGTGTTTTAAAGAGGGAACAATGAAATTTTGCATAGAACTCCATCTCAAAATACGCTGTGCTTTCTACACATTTTAAACGCAGTTTTTGACATTTTTTTCAAACCTGTTTCACGTAGCTATCCTAACAGTTTATGCTACTTCACAATGGAGAAGCAGTTGGGAACAAACATATTTTACTACCTCACATAAATTACCAAGAAATGATGGCATATAGTATAATGACATTGATGTATTAAATGTCTTTTAACTTCCAAAACATAAGAAATCCGCCCAAAACCCCCACTCCCCCTCCCAAACGCCTGCAATTTCATCAGCAGRTAACAGGCTGAAGTACAGAATATATAATAAAGTGCATGTAGCGACTACATTTCAGGAATTTTACCAATATGAAGATTTATGACTGTCACTTTACCCCAAAATTCTCCAACATCAGAGAGTGGTGTTAAAGCACAAGTGATAGCCAAGACAACAGCTGTATGGATAAAATATGGTTTCTGTAACACCCACCCTCTTGATGTAAAAAAGGTCAAGGGATGCTACTTTCATACTAAGGTGTTCCGGATGACCATAAGTTCACCAGTAAATCCTGCCTTCAGGCCGTGAGTTTCTTAAGAGTGACTGTTAACTGTGCAGAAAAAAAGTATTTTAGGGGTGACACGGGGGGGGGGGGGGGGGGCGCGGGGAAATCTGAGCTTGCCGTCACTGACATTGTGAAGGTTAAATATTGGGAAAAGCTGCTGTCAGAAGTTCCTGCTCATTGGAATTCCACACATCAAAACCAGGAGCTTTCTGGAACTATGGAAACTTACTCCCGAATTCATAGACAAGCACACAATATCGCAGATGAAAGACTGCTGACTGCTGTGGAGTTAAAACTACTAATTTACTTAGCATATTCTCTCTTTCTGAGATCTCCTTGCAGCTGTTCATTGCAAATGATCCAAGGCAACATACACATGCTTGAGACAAGCATAGCAAATTTGAACTAAGGAAACACTTTTCGAAAGAGGTGAAAAAGGATCTGAACTCAAGAGAAAAATATGAACACCTCCTGGTTCTAAAGCATTCAAAATGTATGCACTGATTTTGTAGTTTCTACAAAAGCTAAAAGTTTGTGCATGAAACTTAAAATAAGAAGGATTAAAGGGTAAAGAAATWATGCTCTTGTTTTAGAAATAAGGGCAAATGTCAGCCAGTGAACTTATACATGTTATTTTGCCCTTGTTGCATTTGCATTACACCGTTCAGAGTTCAAATTTACTTTGGGAAATAATACTAAATATAGGTAAGTGCAATTATGAAATGGTGGAACAATTACGGAATCTAGTCTAGAGAAAGCGGATAAAGAGCATTTTGAGAAAAAGCCCAAATTAAAGAGGGAGGAATGGGGGACACTAGGAAGTCACCTGGGTGCACACTCTTCTTTTGCAGCTTCTAGTCAAAGGCTTGGAGATCTCCATGCAGACAGCTCTGCAAAACCGCACCGAGGCCCACCTGGGACTAGGGAACTCATTTTGTGAAATGGGACCGGGAAGCGGTCAAGTCAATGGAGCAGGACTTAGTGAACTACAGTTGGTAGACTTCACTGATCTACAACGGGCTGAAGGGTGCTGTTTTCTGGCACTCCCTTGACCTCTGCACGTATCTGTTGATAAATTAAAGTTTTCGTAACAGAGTTTTGTTTCACTGTGCTTTTGTGAGCTGCAATTCAGAGACTCAAGAGGCAAAGTAATTAATAACTGAGATTCTCTTTGAATTTTGCTCATTTCGTACTGTATAATTTACCTTCTTTCCTCAAATAAAAACAGTTTGTGCCTTCTTGCTTCCAACTAATCCTGTCTGCCTGTTAACAGGAATGAAACGTGAAATGAAACATAGTGAGTTGAGTATTAGAGCTTGAAAATCTGGGCGTGCTTCAGGTAGAGTTTGATACTGATCATTTTAGTCAAATATAATTCCTAGAAATCTTTAGAAGAAACAGCTGTTATTGTTAATGACACCTCACAAGAAAAAGACATGTATATGCCACCATACGCGTATACATGCTCGATAGCCTTCGTGCATGTCTCATGGTGAAGACTTACTGACATAAAGGCACTGATGCAATCAGCCATGCAGTTCTTTGTACAATATTTCTTTCCACTCTTTTCATAAGTCTCCCACTGTTATTTCAACCTGTCAAGTTTTCAGGGAAATAGTGTCAGCTGCAGTTCTTATGTTATAACTAGACATGGTATGCACCCAGGTGCTCTCAAATTTCCTTTGGTGTAAGTTAGTACCAGCTCAGTCTCTTTCTTCTGGCAAGAGTTACTGAGAGACATAATCCCCAGCTTCCCTAGTTCTTCACAACACCTCTCATAAAAAATTAACAACCTGATAGCTTAAATCTACCCCTTTCTCACAGCTCCTTCCTTCTGGGCACCCTGGGTTACAGTGCCTCTCTCTCTCCAGCGACCAGGGCTGGATGACATATGTAACATACAGCTTTGTAAAGAGGTCCTGTGAACCTCTACTTTAGCTATACCAAGAGATAAAGGAATCTAGAAAAAAATACACCAAACATCCCTCCATCCCAAAGCCTTACTTTCTTCACTCCTGAATGCCTTTTGGAATTTAGCAGAACCCTCTGTGATGCACTTTGGCACATGGTTTTCCTTCTACGTAACGCTGTCCCTCTGTCCTCCAGCCAGAGCGCTCCATCTCTCCAAATATTTCTGAACTATTTTGATTCTACCACTAATCCTGGTTTCTTTGCTCTGCTCCTGTCTAAATTCCCTTTCTTCTCAAGACGCCCAGCTCTGCAGGGGAAGAGGACACGGGAATCTCAGGTTTTAAGCAGAGCCCACGTTTTCTTTTGTTCTAAGTAAATTATTACCAGCAATTGAGAAGACATCTGATAACAGTAAACAGATCAGAGGCTGACAGCTTGGCCCTGCTCTCTGAATGAGCAGCTAACACTGAACTCAGTTAAAAAGCAGTCATTCAGCCCAAATTAATTATATACAAGGCAAGGAGCAAAGAGGAGAATGATCTACTGGGAGCTCCTGAAGGAAGCCTGGCTGACCCGAAAAGCAGCACTGGTAAATTTTCCCCTGCCCCTGCCCTTTCTTTCTGGCCAGGCTGTAACTGCCAATGTAGCAATGCAACTAAATGCCAAGTGCCTGATCAGTGCCATTGTAAATACCTAAGGGAGAGGGAAGATACAGGTTTCTCACACTTGTCCCCATGTTCGCTTGCCCAGAAGCGGCAGCCCTACTCTCTCTGCATAAAATCATCCTATAAAAACAAAATTCCAACCTTTTAAACACCATTCTCTAAAAAAGAAAAAAAATTTCTATGCAAAACAAACGTGTCCTCAAAGAGGCCAATGGAAAAAAGTAGGCACCATGGGATAATTGATTCTTTCAGATTTTCATGATACTCTGCTATTGCTTCTGTACCTAAAAGTGATATTGTTCAAATTTATACAAAAGCTAACACTGTAGGCTAGCTCCCCCCCCCAGCAGATGCTGTAAGATACACATAAGACTTACTTTCATGTTATGTTTTTCATATCCACCTTTCAAAAATAATTCTCTTAAACCTCACAAATCTTATAACGGTTATTATACAGAGAGTCAACTGCCTATTGAAAATATGATTCATTCAAAATATTGAGCAAACCCCTGCTCTCTTATAAAATTCAAAAAAAGAAGAAAAAGAGGTACACTGAGAGCTCCCACCACCACCACCACAACACACAACCTGTTTTCTCTGTACCTGTCATGTAGGCTGTGAAGTCATTGGACAGGACGTAGTTTTGCATTCACCTCTTGCACAGCTCCGTGTATATTGTAGGCACATATCTAAAAACATCTAATTATTGGTAATAATTAATTAACAGCAGATAGTTAATTGCAGATGCCCAATCTCTCTCCATCATTTGGCCTGGGGGAAAATTCTCAGAGAGAAACCTAGCCAACTAGTAAAAGCAGCTGCAAAAGCTGCCCAAAAGAGATATTTCTGGTGATTCATAAATTTCCGAAGTTTTGATGTGTTTTCCTGTGCTAACTGCTCTTTTGCTTGGCAGATCATCTTTACTTTCCCTTCCTGCCTCTACCCTTCAATTCAGTTTCACTGTTTATTCATTTCTCCCTTTTCAGTGTCACATTTCCTTTCAACTATCTCACATCTTCATAATCAATTTTTCTTCTCCCTTTCTCTTCTCTCTCCCATATTCAAACCGGAACTAGTCTGATATTTGCTGATATCAACTGTTCCCAGATTTTACCACAAACTTCTATCGGTATCACTCACCCCTGGTTACTACAGGAGATTATAAACCCGTCCCCAATGTGTTTCTACATTACCAGACAAAGCTGGTCTTTAGGCATTACCAAAATAAACAGTATTAGCAACAATTAAATCTGCTTGATTCAAATGTCACTACATACGGTTACACCATAGCGTTGCTTAAATCATACATGCAAAAGAGCATATAAATTTTCATTACTTTTACTAACTTAAAGCCTTACACTTTTTAAAATGCCATTGAGGAAAAAAACCCACAAACACATTTCTGAGGTTAAATACTGCAGTTCAAGTAAAGCAGGCTTAAAATAAAAAGTTGGCATTTTAGAGGCCTGCAAACAGGATTAGATCTACCCGGTCTGTATAAACATTAATAAGCGGAGCTCCATTCAGATCTAATGTAAGATGTATGCATCCGTGAGTCACGTGGGCATCGGCGTGAACTCTCTTTAATTTGCAAACAGAAGGTCTGCAGGTTGAAAGAGGTAAAATAACTCAACAGAAAGGTTCACTAGGACATAGATTAGGGTCTTACACTTTCAAACCTTTGTTTCTGTTGGCTGCAGCTCTGTCTGATCACTGCTGAGCTTGAGCACTCGCCCACTTCACGTTTTTAGCACTCTAAAGATATAAAAAATGGAATTCTTTATTCAAGATGCTTCTCAGCCTAGCACATCCCAAGTAGCAGGTTTCTGGGCTAGGGTATTTCTCCCTCCCCACCCACTCCCAACCCCCACCAGTGCTGAAGAATGACACGACAGTAATGAATTACATGATACTCTTGTTCAACTGTTCCTATTTTTCAGTACTATAATTCTACTTCTGAGTAGTCCTGGCCAATGTTTTCTACAATTCCCCGCTGATACTCTGTGGAATGTTATCCTGCTGTAAGCTACTTGTACGAAGAGCCTTTGCTCCTCTGCGCAAGSCATTGGCACAATAGGTCACTGGACGCTGGGAAGAAAGCAGTTCTTGGTGGGGAGCTTTGCCTTTCCTATCTCGCYGAAGGACATTGCAGAGCGGATGCATTTCAGACACACCTCTGCCCTTTAGCACWGCAAAGCAGAGATAAAAATCAAGAACAAGAAAAGTTTCTTCTGGATTTTGGGTTTGTTTGTCTGGGACTTTGGCTTTTTTCATGCTAACCAAGGCAAAAACCTGCAGTAAGGATCAAAATCCCATCTCTTGGTTTCAGTATGGTTCCCATGCTGCTCCTTGGGCAGCCTAATACCACCATGCTTTCCACATGAGGCAAAATGCAAGGCTGCAGTGTAGACTTACACCAATGACATTCCTGATGTGTAAAAGACCAAAAGAAATGAACTCTAAAAACTGAAAAATAAAACTTAGCATTTGCTCAGTTGTGTGTACAGCCATGCAAAGAATACAACATACAACTTTCCATATCCTATAATCTTTGTTCAGCTGAGCTTATCATAAAATGAGGATTCACCCTTAGAAAAGAGGAGCAAAAGTTTAGGAGTTAACAGTTTAGCCCAAGGAGTTTATAAAAGAAAAGTCTAAATGTAGCCTGCAATATATAATGTGAAAACTGACAAAGAGATGGTAGCAATATACCATCAAATCCTTTGCCAAAGCAAATGAAAAAGTCACCCGGGCAGATAACATCTGGATATGTGCAATCTCAATTTAGTCAAAATCCCAATGTAAACAAGTCCACTGATAGCAGAAGGGTAGTTAAACATTCCACTAGCTTTAGATAATTGAAACCATCTTCCTTTTCTAAAAAAATAACAAACCTTTCAATTATCAAACTCTGAGGAAGAAACTGACAGCTATTGGAAGGATTCCATTAAAATTTCAGTTTTTCACTTTGCAAGCTAACATCTCTGCAAACAATATTTTTGTTTATACAGGTTAGAAATTGCCATAGCTCTCAAATGGCTTAATACTTGTAAATACTAGTAATATACAGTATACAGATTATATATAATACAAACACAATATATTTTGATCTGATTTGTTAGACTTAGACAGAGATACACGTTTTGCTAAGTCTATAATGGTATTATTATTTCAATATGAAAAGAAAATTTGAAAGAAAATGTATTTGTAGCCGTGTAACACGGAGTTTCTTTAACATACTCACACCACTCTGCAAGAATCCTAAAAAAATGGTAGCAGTCACTCTGGGAATGGTAACAATGCAGCAAGGCAATTCAGTCTCAAACAGATTTCATTTAAAGGCTGTGTAGGATCAGTGGAAATGTATCATATTACACCAACCTAATTATATATTGCAATAGTCATTCAGTCAACCCCTATGTCAACTTACTGCATTAGTATATTATCACTGATAATGAAGTTTTGACAGTAATCTGAAACATCTGCAACAAGTACCATCAAAGGCATTGAATACAGAACAGCATTAAGAAAATACTTCTTTTTTCCAGGGCTAACAACTTAATATAGTTCTGGGGTAAATGTCACATTAGAAATAACTGTAATCATATACGAATCAACTTTCATGCCTATTGCTTGAATGCACCTGAAATGGAACAATTTATACATTCTAGCAGTATCCAAGCAATTTTTATGCAGCAAAGCTGAAGCCTATACAGCAGGTCAAAGTCAAATGCTGAAGAGCACTAACAAGGTTAGGAAGCACTAGGGGGTTACGAGAAGAAAAAAATTCCACTAAGTTCCATTGCAAAAGATAACAGTTAAAAGGAAAAGATCACCCACGTGTGCCCCAGCAAATCCTAATGGCAGCTAATTAAAAAATAAATTCTAAAAATTCTAAAATTCTGTGTTCCTGCAGCTAACAAAGCTAAAAAGCTCGTTTTTAAAAATAGGTCAAGTCTCTCATCTCCATGTAACAGTGACAGAAGCAAGTATTAAACTGGTTGATTTAAAAAGAAAGGGATTATCAGAACACTTATTTGCACACAGTTATGCAGAAAAAATCACCTCAAATGAAATTCAACAGATCCACATTACGTTGAGTAGAATACACAAGTAAACCTGATAAGCAACAGAGACAACTTGAAAATAAGCTATGAAGTTTCCAAAAACAGAAATCAAAGAGGAAACCGCGTATTTAAAAAGTTAACACATGCAAAACTGAAAAGCTCGCTCACCAAAACCTATCTAGTTTACATGAAAATAAAAACGTTACATGGGTCATGCAATGTTCATTGATAACTTCACTTTAAGATATACCACATCCTGACTGAGAGATCAACTGACTTACTCAACTCTCATGTACTGCAGAAGGTAAAACAAATATGAACTAGCTTTCGGGTTGGGGCTGGAGATGAATTTCGAAATACGGAACCCCTGAATTGATTTGCACAGTAAAAATCACATTCCAGTGCCATTTAATAATGAAGGAATCTGGAAGAGATTATCTGACTTTTCTTGAGCACACCATGCCCAAATATCTGTGGACAACATTTTCATAAGTGCAAAGATACAGGGATTTAACTTTCAAGACAGTCACTGAGACAGCCTCAAAATTAACCATTTTGAAGGTGTTATTCCATTGCCTTGCACTTTGTATAAACACAGCCTGGACACATTCTGTATTACTGTATCAATTAGATATGGGTGTGTTAACAGTGATGCATTAGAGATGAATGACATAGTTCCATCAGTCTAAGTCTTTGTGCTTAGATCCCATTTTTCTATTATTCTCTAATGCTGGGATGCTTAAATATTATCATTCTAACCACAAACAGATACACGGAAAGAGGTCTCAAAGTGTAGAGAGTTCAATCATTCATACTCCTGCTACATTTTGGCAAGGTATGACTCATCAGCTGCCATGTATCGTGGCTATATTTGGGGAATGTTTTGTTAATTTTAAATGACTTTTCTTCTGCTGAAAAAAATACATCTAATTCCAAAGTTATTTGATTGTCCAAAATTGTACTGGCCATTAAAAATGGAATGACTTATTTCTGCTGGAACGTAAGTTTCCAAATAGAAAAACTGAAACTGAAGAGAGTAGCTCAGAATTATCTGATTAGCAGACCTATCCATCTCCTGAATCAAGTTCTGAGAAAGGGAACATGCGCAGAGTACATGCTTTTTTCAGATAATACAATTCAAATCTTTAAATGACATTAGTGTGTGTATTCGTTCTTAGTTTCGTGTTAATACGAAGGCATGCTGGGGTAGTTAACCTGCTGCATCATGTCGCAACTCAGCCAGCCAACAAAGACTTTCATTTAAGTGGCACCCACAAAACAGCACTGCAGTGTGCCCCTCTAGGGGCTCCATCTTTGGAAAATGCTCAGTGTCCTCTTTTGAATGTACATTGTGAAAAAAATACTTCGTAACTTCACCCAAACGACATGCTTCCAGCTTAGAGATTCAACACTCCAGAACTGGAACTTCGGATCTCACCAGAGGACACTCCTCTCCTCCCTCCCTGAATTCTTCCAGGAAAAAACCAAAACGAAACACATGTCATATCTGAGATATGTCTGGAGGATATGCATGTACCACAGAACTCATTAACATCTCTATGATATTCTTCAATAGTTGCACTGCTCCATTTCAGAAATAACATTTCTGGAAGGTATTTATACTATGTTAAACTTAGATCCCCTGAGCAATGCATTGAAGGTAATCACCGGTACATCTGTTTCTGTCATATTTAAATTCATAGCCTAATTCAATTGCAAATAATTAGCTATTTATCACCATGAAGTTCACATTATAAAATTAGAAAGGGCCAACATGATCCTAACCATTTAACAAAAGATACAGGCCTTAAAAGGAGGAAAGGGGAGAAAAACAAAACAAACCCTAGCAATCAATCCTCCAGTAAATCAAACACAATCAGTTCTGCTTGCCATCATACCCCTGCACAACCAAAATCCCTTCATTTTTTTCACAGACTTACAGAATATATTGCCATACATATGAGTTAAGTCCATCTTTCATTTTTATAGCCTTAAGAGGAGAATTATTTAGTCAAAATAACATGAGTACACAGCTCTTGTAACACTATTGTGACCTCGGTTTCTAACATCTACTTTGGAACATTACTATAACTCAAGAACTTTTTTCACTTGCAAGGACATCTTAATTATCCCACCTGTGACATGAATGTTTTTGGAAGATAAAGTCTGTAATTAACTTGTTGCCAAACAATATGTTTACTGTCCCTGAAGGTCAGTTCTCGTATAAAGACATAAGGACACTTAACTTTGGGAGATGTATATTGTAACTGCCATCAAACATTAACCAAGTGGTCATCCATTATCTATAGTAGCAGCAATGCAGAGTATGAAGATATTCCAAGCACCATAAAATGGCTGCGTTAAAATAAACCTCAACTGAGGCTTGCAACAAATAAGTACAACTAGAGAGACAGCGCTTGACCCATTGTAACAGGATTTGTTAGAAATTCCACTTAATCTCAGGAGTCAGTCAGTAGTGGGAGCATTTGCTCAAGACAGTCAAACAAGATTGCTTCTGTACCGTAGAAATCTGTCTTTGCCGATTGCCCTTGTCAGGAGAAATTAAATCTTGAAACTGTTTTTAAAGATTTTACCAAAACAACTGTAAGGGCTCCTTGCCTTGTTCAGTTCTGAATTTACACTAGAAATTTGCACGCACCAGTTTGACTAAGAAATCTTTGATGTGCAAAGGGCAGTGGGAGGGTGGGGGGGTATGGGTATAACAAGAGGTTTCGTTAGTCCTACAAAGCCATGAAGGGCAGCTTAGCACTCCTGGTACAATTCGTATTACCTAAGGACATCCCTGTTCCARGCAAATGAGAAGGTAACCATGTTTGATTAAAGCTCTCCTGTAATACGTCAATTAGTTGTATACATGAGCTAGGAGAGGTACAAAGAGAAAAAAAGGAGGACAAACAATGGAATAAAAAAAAGGAAAATTATAATAAAGAAATATATGTGAAGTACTTCTATGCTGTTGTGCCCAGTGTTACTCAGTCTCTGACTCACATCCTCATCATCATTCTGTATTTCAACAGGAAACCTAACAGACACTTGGCCCTTACTTTGCCTTACACTCTGCTTACAGTCAGAGACAGATGGAGGGAATGGAGGGCAAAGAAAAGCAGCTAAGAAAATCAAGGAGGAATAAAACAGTCTTCGTCCAAAAAGACACGCTCTTCTCCTCCTAAGCTCACAGCATGCACTYTTTCAACGTAGAGGAACAGGTAACTGAGAACGTGTGTTTCCCTCAAGGTGTTGGACAATATGGGAACTACTCGTGAAGAAATGGCATATGGAAGAATCTAAACGTGCCAAACAGGCAAGAGTGAAAAAAGTAAACAGGAAAAAGAAATTCAAATGAGAAAAAAGGACAAACGGAAATGATGAATATTCAAATAAGGGAGGGAAAGATTCAACTACAGAAAGGAAAATATTAAGAATTTAGAAGGGGAAAGAAATGAGAGATTAGGAATGCCAAAATCACTAAACATAAGAACTGGAGGAGGAAGGGGAGGTCTGGAGACATCCACATACAGGTGTGGCTATTACCATTGCAGTGAACTAGTAAACAAAAATTTCTTTTGGCACACCGCAGTGCATTGAAGAAAATACTTTGTATTTGTACCTTTCATACAAAAGTAGTTGATTCACGGCCTCTGTTATTTGAAAAACTCATGTATGTCAGCACTTTAGATACTGGAATAGCTTGTTCGTGTTGAAACATGGACTATTTGCTGTTTTTCCGTTGAGAATAGATTAGATTTCAAATTCCCCCACTTGGTTACCAAAAGCATTTCCATCAGCTGGAAACACTTTTCAATCCATCTTGCCAACTTTTGACCTATGCTAGTTTCTTTTGGAAGGTGAAACCAGTCAGGATCAGGCATGGATAAGCAATTCTCCACTGAGAGCATGTCAAATAGACATACAGCCTTCCCTGAGCCAGAATGCACCAAATCTGTATTTCTTGAGAATGGACACTTACTCAGAGCTGTTCATATGGAAGCAAATAACAAGAACCTATGTCACTCTGCAGTTTCTCTTGTGGATGAGCGTGGGCATCACACGTGCTATTCATTTTCTGAAATAATATTGGAGAGTGCTGTTTATATGCTGCCTATAGACCATCTAATTTAAAGAATGTAGCATATTAAAGCAATTGAAAAAGGCATTTGTTTCTGCAGCACAAAATGAAGAGTCTGATTACTAGACAAAATAATTGACATACTGTTACACTATACACATTTGCCTGAATCCTATGGTATAATAAGCCATTATATGATAAGAGAAGACTTCAGCTAATCTCAGCCCAGAAACATTCAGTCTTATTCCTTCACTGTTAGTGATCCCCCTGAAGTGCCAGCCAGCTGCAAGTTGATTTTTGACTGAGCTCTCCCCTTTGTATGTGAAATGGAAGACAAAGATCTGTCGCTACGGCTGGCTGGCAGCTCATGGCACCTGGTACCATAGCAGTATTATCTTTAGAATACTGCAGATGGAAGTATACCCAAGTCCTTCCTCGTGTTCTTCCCACCATTCCCCTTCACCATCTATCCACACTTTTTTTTTTTTTTTTTTTTTTTAAAACAGGTCATCACAAGTCCACCTCTGATGTCTCTCTAATTTCCCAGATGATCTGCTGACTTACTTGTGGTTTGCAGGAACGAAAGCTTCCTGCAGGCTGGTTGCACCCAGCAGAGAATACAGATGCCTTGTTGCAGCAGGAGGAAGAAAATCAGAGCTGAAGTCATTATCCCCTTCACCACCACCCCTCTTCGTCCTCTGTGTAAACACCCTCTGACAGCATTCCCCCCCTTATCTTCTTCTAGAGTGTCAAGTAAAATGAAAAGGTTAAACTTGAAGGCTTGTACATGGCCTTTGGGTTAGATATCCACTTTTTAAAAAAAAAGCCCTACATACAGCAAAATATTTTTAAAATCACAGAAACATTAAGGTTCAAGGACTAAATTTGCTACCTTAGCTGAATTACATGCAAAGTCTAATACTGCTCCCCAGAGAAATACTTAATGCATGCTTCCCAAACTGACTATTGGAAGCCAACTTCAGAACCAAAATCTTGTTTCCAGTATCCAACAACGTCGCAGGTGCAAATCCCCACGCTTTGAAACACCATAGTCCTTTACGTTGCTCTTCATACAAAAATATAAGGGTGCTAAAACTGGAACAGGTAAGTATCCTTAACTTCAATCTGGTCAAGGTTTCCCTTTTTGTTTTCTATATTTAGCATCAATCCTCTTTCCCTCTTTCACATACCCTCATTTTCTTTTCTTGCTCTAATGGGGGATATTTGGACAATCAAGCAGACAGTAAGAAGTACAGACGTAGTGCTGTGAAACCCTCTAACTAAAAAGCCTGCTGTGAATCAGACTTGCTGGGATCACAGGCTACCACTCAATTTCACTCACAGCAAGAGCCATAGGTAAAGCTTCACGTGAAAAAAAAAGAGTGTTACTAAATATTCAGCTTCCAGTGCTACGTGCCAGCAAAAGTCCACTGGATGATGGATTGCCCTGCAGACGCCCCCCGCATGCAGTCACCCATGGGTCACCAGTGGTTTGTTACCCCAGGCTGAAGCCTACTGAATGGAGCAACTTTTAGAGTAGTTTATAAGTCTTTGCAAAACATCAGCTTTTAGGCTTTCAGTCTTTTACAGTTAATTCAGAGGTATAGGGTCAAAATATATGAGCCTTGGTTTTGCATTAACACTATAAATGATCAAAACAACTCATTAGCTATGATTCATCTATTTGTCTAGAAACAAGTAAATGTCAGTACTGTCAGGAAAGGGAAAAGTTTATGATGAAGCTCCGGCTACATTCATTCCTCATAATATCCGCTTGAAGATAGCATTCAAAAGCATTTTTAAAAGATGCAGCACTTGATTTTCCACCCACCTCATTGAGACAGCATTGCAGAGAATTCATACAAGAGAACATTTATGTGGAAACACACACCTTTACATTCAGTATTGTTACATGAAACCATTTTGCAATTAGCTTAAGTTTAAGGCAGAAAAATAATTAAACAGAAAATGACACAGGATGACTGGAATAAGCATAAAAAGCAATTGTGTTCAAACACATGTAGACATCAAGTYGAGGATCTTCTACAACTCAATGGAAAGCTCATGTGCAGTTCTCTGTTGTCTTAACTGACTGTTTCAAACACTGACGGTCTTAACATTGCTGCTCCATGAATTTTTTATCTCCCCTCAAAGAGAAACAAGGAAACCACCCAGTTTTCCAGCACGTAGAGAGTAACTTAAGCAATTCATATCATGATCCCACTGATAMAACCTCCAAATATGTCCTCCCCATCAGTGAAGATCACGGAGGGAACCCCAAACTGAGAGTCATTTTAGGATGCTTGATTTAGATTATGTTCATCTTTATTTGTTCAAGTCACAGCATGGAAAAAGTAGTAAACCAGGTAGGGCACAGTGCACAGAGACCACCTTCCTGTCTCATGAGAAAAGGCTCTCAAATGAGGAAAGAGCCGTTACACTAATGCAATCTAAGTTAATAATAACAATAATAAAATATTATACCTTTGGGTATTTTGAACATGGAATTAAGTCATTTATTTAAAGTATCATGTAACAGCTCTAGAAACAATAGGCASAGGCACTTCATTTATTTTTTTGATGTACGAATGAGTTTTGCATGTAGATACCTAGTGCCTTGCCATGTCATGACTGCAGAACAGCAGCAGATACTTATCAGCTCAGCCTTAATTAATTTACTCCAAAATGAATACCGCATTTTTGTTTTYCAAAAAACATTTTTCCTCAATCCCTTCAGTGGCAGGGAAGAATACTGACAGGGACAGGAAACACACCTGATCAACACGTGGCTCAGGGGCTGGTGCCACCGGCAGAATTTTGGCTTTTTTGAYCAYGGGGAGGTTTACRYGGCACYGGGCCWGCTGGCGACAGATGGAGGTCAGCTGTCTCACAGGGGGAAAAGGATT
>JAYKAV010003488.1:5292939-5335050 GCA_035582835.1 Phoebastria nigripes | reverse complement strand
TCTTCCTGACTTGGGTGAGGATCTGGTCAGATATAGGGTGGGAGGAGAAGAAGAGAGGAAGGGAAGTTTAATTCTAATTTACATGAAAAATAATAAACCTTCCTTCTGGTTCTCTTCTTTTGTCCCAAGAAAATACATTCTCAAACAGCATGCATTACATTGAGGTTTTTGCAAAGAAAGCATAGAAATAAGCTAGCTGCTGTGTAAACATGTCAGACTTCATAGCTCACATGCATTGAAATGACCAGCACAGTTCACTCTTCTCAAAGGTATTGCTTCAAGCTGATTGCTGACTCAAGACAAGAACACAACTCTGGTCACAGTGAGTTTCTGAGTATTTTCTCTGCAGCTGCAGGGTATAGAGGGTTTTCTGTTTGTTTTGCTTTTTYCCCCCTTTTTTCATATGAAACCTCAGATTCTGAAGTACAGTTTGGCAGCACCAGACTGAATTCGCTGCCAGTTTCCTAGGGTACAGAATCTCTAGTAACACAAAGCCCTGACTATCTTCTTGCCCAATAAATAATCAAAATTTTGTACCACGATCTTCCTTAAAAATATGACTTCTTGTTTTTATCTCTCGGTTGCAGCTAATCCTTTCTGTCAACAGGGTTTCATCTGTAACAAGTCTGCCTGTGACATGTTAGGTCCCAATGCATCTCTTACCAAATCCCCCCCACACGGCGTGGTTCACAGAACGCACAGGTTGCAAAAAGGACCGCAGAGACAGAGCCTCTCTTCTGTAATGGGATCAGAAAGGCTGTGCTTTCACATGGAAGACGCTCATCAAACGGGAGGATGGGAGAGACAGCGCGCTGTCAGGGAAGTCCAGGCTTACATATTGCATTTTAGGTGCATAAGCAAAACAGAGCATTCGTGGTATTTGTATTCTTGAACACCTCCTCTGTCGGGTTGAATTATTGGTCACGTGTTTATTGCTGTCATGCTGGAGAGCTGACCCAGGCAATGTTTGCTTCATACTCAGCAATTTTAAACAGTTTTTTTCTAGGCTTTAAGGGCTAGCATTGTATAACTCACTCTCTAGGACTGGTCCTTCCTTTTCTCCTCCCCTCTTCTCTCCCTGCTTCAATTTTACGCTTGTTCACTTTGCCCAACGTATCAAAAGAAAGCGCACGAGGCAGTAAAAACCGGACAAACATTTTTGCCAAGAGTGAAGTATCAGAGGCTTCCCTCGGTTTCGCAGAAGGAATAAAGGGAACAAACTCAGTGAAAGCTATTTGCTCTCCCCACTTATTTGTTTCTTTTTAAAATCTGCCTGCCCCTCTATCAACAGCAGCCTACATTTAACATGCAGTTGTGGTGGGGAGGAAGGTGACAGACACCAGGGTGCTCTCCCGCTTCCTGCGGCACCCTCACCGACCTCTCTTGCAAAATGCTATTACGCTGTGGGGCCGCTTTCTTCCATTTTCTCAGGGAAACGGCTCCATTTTCATCTCATCGACAAGGAAACAGAAAGTGTGCTTAAATTCGCTACAGGGACCCTTGACACCTAGGGGGTCATTTCTTCCAGTCATCTGGGATTTCAAGCCAGTTCCCACACAGCTCTCTGGGCTTCTCTGAAATCTCCTGTCAAGCCAAGAGTTTCAGTTCACTCAACGACCGAAAGTGCTGCAAAAGCTGCTCTTGATGGGTGCCAAACTGCTAATAACTGAGAGATTACAATGGCCATGTAATCAAAAATTACCGGTATTCCAGTTTCATCTTTTGAGATGTCTGAGAAAAAGACTATGCCTGTGGCTGTGTATACATACACACACATTCTCCAGTAGAGTGAAACCATGTTACTGAGGGTACTTTGAAAAGGAGATGTCTATATATTCTGTTCTTGGATCAATTAGATGGTGCAGCAGAACCGACACAGCTAAGCACAGTGACAACGTTAGCTCACATACTGCATCATTTTATATCTCACCAAATAAAAATTATAAAAAACATCTATCTGCAGTAACTTTTCAAATAATTCTATTATTTACATTATATTCCAGTTATTTAATGTTATAATCAGTTGAGACACCCGAAGTATACCCTATAAAATTTCACCTTGGGCTTTCTGCTGAAATGCTGGTATTGCAAAACCTCCACAGGACATTTACACTTAAGTAAATACTGTTGCAGACACTTTAGAAAAATTCATACACACAAGCCTGTGTGCCAGAGGCATTCATTAATAATGTGCATTAATGGACAGAAATTTCTTCACACGGACTCTATAAACCTTCAAATACTTGCAAGATAAATACTTTGCTTCTGTGTAATAAGAAATGACAAAATTTTGGTTTTGATGAAACACTTGGACCTAATTTTCGTTATATCAATGCTTGTACCAAGCACAGATGGGAAGAAGTATGAATTTATTTTATGCTCCCTTTCATATGTTCATAGCCATATAAATTTAGATTTATTGTATTATTGCTAACTAAACTTGAGATCCATTCATCTGGGGAAAACATGCGAGGAACACCCAGATTCCTGAATGGATGTTACTTGTTTGGGTAAAAGGAATTAGGCCACAGGCACTCTACACACCTTGTAATTAGGTGAGATCCTGAGGACTTAAAAAAAGAAGAAGAAAAAAAGGGGCAACTGAACAGGTTTTCCCATCTGCTTTCAGAATGGCTAGTCAATCAGCTGTCAGCTAAACAACTCAAAAAAAAAAAAAAAAAAAGTAGTTAACTGACATTATTTACTAACTGTTCAAAAAGAGCACAACAGCAGCAAAACCACACAACTCTTCCTCTTGCCCAAGTAGAGAAGCCAGCATATGCTATTATTTCAGGGGGACACTTGTCTCTGTGAACAGTAACCCTGCTTCACCTAATAAATTGGTTTTATGTGCTTATATCCAGTAACTTCAGCTGAATTTAGACACCTGTTTAACTTTTTTTTTTTTTTTTAAACTGAGTATGAAAGTAAAAAGACCTACTTAAAGACATCTTACAAGTGAATCAGGTCTCCTGGAGGAAGATAATGCTACCAAGGGTAAACAGAAAAATCGCACAAATTCCTTGTAACGGCCAAAGACTTGGGCTTTTCAAGGCATCTGGTGATCTAAACAAGTCCACTGGCATGTAAACAAATTAACATTTTGTTTAAATGTCAATCAACAACATCTTTCCATTCAAACCCAGGTCAGCTGCACTGGCAGCTGTTAAAAGCAGTGACACTCCTGGCTTACACGGCTAAGGAGTGGGTGGAAACAACATTCTACTTTTAAAACATCTCCCTAAACCCTTAAACTTTACACTTTTCAAAATTTATACAAATACATGTTACATGACAATTCCTGAGGACAACCTCCCCAATTCCTTCCTCCATCCTCTTCTCATTGAAAATGTTGGGAAGTTAAAACCCAAAACCATTCACTCTAAACAGCAACCAGTGCAATTTTTTACATCACTCTGTATTGCTCATCGTCATTGCCATGATACACTTTAGACCTGGTTTTACGGGGTAGTGACATAATGCAAACTCTTTGAGAAAAAGACAAAAGGAAAAATACTGGCATAAATCATCAATCACCAGGTCAGAGGATGCTTGCAAAGAATTGTCAGGTTACCCTCTTAAGTTCATGGAATTTGCAGAAGGGTAGCACCTTGCCACTCGGGCAGCGCAGTGTGAGCCCAGGAAACCAGGCAGGTAACACCATATGATTCCGACAGAACAGCACGGCCCGTCAGAGTGAATCTTCAAAGTCCTTCGCTGAAGGTGGCACATACAAATACAGGCTGAAACGTGCTATGAGGGCATACTTGGGAGGGAGGTGGGGAAAAGTGGTGGGGCAAAACCAGGCAGAAATGAAAGCCACTCACAAAACCAGGTAAGTAATTTTCTTGGTCTTCTCTTCAACTGTTTGTCAAAATTGTATGTAGCTTTCTTTAGTGAGGTTTCTTTCAGTATGAAGAAACAACACTGAACTTTGCTAAAAACAGTCTCAATTTGTTAAACAGATTATGAACTACAAAGAACACACACAAAGACATTCTTCCTCTTAGCCACGTAAAAACACACGATCAAGTTGCAGGTGATAAACAGCCAAGAATAACAGAATCCGGTCTACTTCACTGCGAGTGAACAAGTTATGCATATAATCCCTTTCTTAGATATTCCTAGCACACTGTACAAGAATTTCAAAATGTGTCGCACATGATGGTTCTCCTAATACYTTTAATTAAAACACTACCAGAAGTTATAATGAAAAAGGATTACTTTTTTCTTAATACACTAAAACCTCAAGCGCCTGTTATTTTACATTCTGGTAAGAAAGAATTGAACAATGAAGCCACATTTTGGGATTTAAGATAATCGTAAGATTTTGAAAGTTGAAGAGCAGGAAAGAGGCTTCATTTTAAAATTTGCTTTTAACAGATACAAGCCTTATGTTCCTTTATTATTACAAAGACTCTCATTTAAAATGTCACCCTTTTAAACTCCCAACATTTGTTCACAAGCTGCATCTTCCCTCTGCCCCAATATAAATGACAAAGACAGGCTCCCTCTGAATGAAAGGAAGCTAGTTAGTAATTGGCTTTAGTGTCATTTCTGGCTGTCTTGTAACACCCTCTGGATTTTGCTCTGAATGCAAAATTCTTAATATCATCCTAGTTTTCACAGTGCTCAGCATGCTAGCATGTGACTACTTAAACTAAAACAAGGCTATTTGCTGTTTGCAAACTCTCCCACTCCCATCTAACACAGGCATTTTATCCTCCCCTGCATAAAAGCTGGGGTACGAGGGCACAGCAAGATGAAGGTCCATTGACTCCAAGATCCTCGCATGCCTATGTGAAAAGCCGGCAGGTCCACCCACTAAGGGTATTCAGCACTTTTTAGCATTTTATGGGGTTCAGAGCGTCGCTCCCCTGATTTCCGTGGCAGCTGTAAGAACCGTAGTTGCCCAGGCCTCCGTTTCTTTGCTCCAGGGACATCGGCAGGTGCTGTCTCCTTGATGCGATGGTGCCAGGTCCTCCATGGAGGAGACAACGATGGTGGCCATGCAACGAGACAAGTAACGGGTTTGTCTCTTCTCCTTCAAAAGACTCCCACCTCATGATTTTGGCAACAAAACAGGACAAGGAACTCCTTCACAACACAAGCCTGATTCCTAGAGCTGTATCATCTTCCGCAATCAAAAAATCTTTTGGGCTCTATGATCACATCATTAAAAACTGAATTATGATGTTCGTGTGCAAGTGATTTTAACTCTCTGACTGTCTTTTAATGCATAGCTTCTGCATGTAATTTCTGGGGTTTGGAGACTGGGAAAAAGAGATTGAAATTGGTTTGCTTGGATTATTATTTTTTCATGTAAACTGGCTGTTTGGGTTTTTTTTTCTTTTAACATAAACTGCAAAGCCAAACTGATATCCCATTATGGAGCAGCATCTTGATGCCAACAGGCATATCGTCAATTCCAAAGATCCATTTATCAAAAATCTGGTACCTAAGCAATTGCTGTAAAAGACAGAGGTAGCAGATTATCTTCTGTCATAACAGGACTATAACATACATATCTGCTACTGCGTTTCATGAAGTATTTGCTAGCAGTAGACAAAAATCCTGAGTTAATTCCAGATTCTTGATTAAGGTGCTGCACTTACTACAGATCTGTCCCATCCAGCTCCATTCCTCTTGCAGAACACAGCTAAAACATTAACACCTCTGTTGAGCATGAGACAGCAAGGGTTTTCAGTGCCTTGTAACTTTGAACAACTTAGGTAGATGTTTTACAAGAAAAAACAAAAAACATAACCCCTTATGAATTTTCAAACCCGTGCTCAAAGTATAAGCTTTGCTTCCTAAAAAAAAAAACACCTTTTTTTTGTTTGTTTTAATATGGACAAAACAGCATTCTACTTCACTCTTGGTCTCATAAATGCTTCAGCTGTTTTCAAATGGACTTTTTGGGGAAAAACATGCCGGCGCACACAATAGGTATAAAAATGTCTCAATTCAAACAAGTGAAATATGAAGAACTTAGGAGCAGCTAACAAAAAAATTTCAAAATGAAAACTAATAAACAATGTAAGGTAAAAATGCTACCTGCTCCACCCACAATTATTTATATTACTGGAGTGCCTGGAGACCCAAACTGGCACACAGTTCCCCACCAGGAACTGTGGGGCAATAAAGTCCTTGTTCTGAAAGGATTTAATGAATGTTGGCCTTAAAATCATACCCTGATAATACTGCAGTGCAACTCCAGTGAGAGCTTGAGTGTAACTGTGCCGCATGAAGAACTATGTCTCACTTACAAAAACAAAACCTGATTTAAGATTTAACAGATTGGAATAAATTTGGGATCTAACTATAATATGACGTAAGACAGAATATAAATTCATTGCTGCTGCCAATATGTTTTGCCCAATTGCTCTGCCAGGTCATATTGACCTGGAAAAAGAAGTACGCATATGTGTGCAAATCTGAGTGCATTACACATGCACCTCTTCGAGAAAGAATACCTATGCAGGATTGATGGCTACGGACAGTATTTCTAATGGCCTTTTTAATTGGCACTACAAAGATTTACTGGTGCCTTTGCGGAACTCCAGGAGTTCTCATTACCAAACAGCATGGTGTCCCGGCACACTGTGTGGGTGACCGTTATTACTAAATAGTCACCAGATCACGAGACACAGATAAGATAAATTTTATACAAGTCTACGAACCCCAGAAATTGAAGCCTACTACTGAGGCAGCAGGAAAATTCTGTTTCCTTCTTAACATATTATTTCAGCAGTGCCCATATGCTCAAAGAAAACAGAAAAGGCCTTCAGAAAGATACTGAAAACAGGATATATATGTAATAAGGATTAAATACTCCAGGCAGTACATTTGCTCCCAGCTACACACAGTATATTGCAGTTGTCCCCACAGGGACGAGCAGGAGTTAACCGAGCTAGGCCTGGTTACTACACCTCAGTAATTGCTGGGAGAAGAGCAGGTATCTGCAGGAATAGCCATCAACACAGATACCTCAACTACACCTAGCTGCTGCTGCCTTTCACCGAGAGAAATGCCTGATGTGCTTCTTTTTGACCCAACTTACGGGCCCGTTGAGGCTGGCTAACCTGCCACTGGCAGCCTGACAGCTCTTCCCAGAGCAGCCCTGACACCATGGGCAGCGGGTGTGTGGGGCCAGGTGGGAGGAGGCAACGTGGAGAGGACCTCGAGGGTTTCTGCTTTCGCTTTTTGGGTTTAGAAAGCTCTCATCCGGCTTCCTTCATCTGTCCTTCTGCCATTTCTCTGCACAGCCCGAGGACGGCATACAGCGCTCGCCACCACGCTCACCACAGCCCATCCCAGCTCCTGCCAGCTCACTGAGACTCCCTATACTGGTTTCACAGTTAAAGGAGTATTTGCTGTCTCAGGGGCTTCCAGAGCTGCTATCTCCACGATCCCGCGCAGCACCCACGCTATTTTGGGGGTTCCTGGCAGGGCTGGGCTACGGGAGGGGGGGGGCGGGCGGGAGGAGGTGAGGGGCGGCCCCAGCCGGTCCCAGCCGGATCCCCCACAGACAAAACAGCCGCGCCACGCACCACCACCCGACAGGGGCGGAGCTTGGGCGCCGCTGCGCAACGGCCCTACCGGCCGCCAGCGCCACAGCGGGGGCGGGAACATGGTCTGAGGAGAAGCCGCGCAGCCGCCCCCAGCGGGGAGGGAGAGGGGCTGAGGAGCGGCCGGGCCGGGCTGGGGAGCCCGACCCGCCGTCTTTGTGGCAGCAATGGGCCGCTCCCGCGGGCGTTCGAGAGTGCTCGGCGCCACGGGGAGGCGCCGGGCGAGGAGGCGGGGCAGCACGGGCGGCTGCGGGAGAGACTGCCCGGGGGGCACCCCGGCACCCGCCGCGGGGACGTTGGGGACGTTGATGGGGGCTAACGGGGCCCGCGCAGTGCTTCCCTCACAGCCGGGTTACGGAAAGGAGCAGTGCCGGGGTTGCTTTTACTTCTCAATACCAGAATCGGTGATTAAAAACTGCTTAATTGACAAAAAATTAAATTGATTGAAATTCTCCCGAACCACAGCTGTTTCTAGCCGGTGACAGCACCTACATACAAGTTTGGAAGTCTTGCCATTKTGCTTCCTTGCTGAATAGTAACTAGCACTATGGTGACAGTGTGCCCAGCACATCTGTAACAGTGAGGGCTAATGGACTTGGGTATATTCACAAACTCAATCGGCAAGACCATGTATAAGCCCGTGCATGTCTCCATATATTATGAAGAAACATTTAGCCATTTAAAAATACTCTGTAAATGATCTTGGATAACACTAACATCATCTTAAATTCTGTGAATGATTCAGGATTTTGTCGCGCGCTGACAAAGGACTCAGATTCTCATTAGAATTATGTAAAATCTTCTTACACAAATCTCTTGTCAGCTTCAATCCATTAAAAATAATAAAGGTATGCTCAAAATTAGGAACCAAAGCAAATTTTGTTTAGACTTAACAGATTCAATTTACCATGCTGTTAATCGGATAGCACCGATACACTTTTCACTTTGCCTCGACAACGTGATCTAATACGGCATTTGACTCCATTTACATCACATCGTGAATCTGTAAAATGCTGGTCACAATTTAACACAGATTCAACCCCAGCTGCAGGTCAAAATGAACCACTTGGGCAGTTACCAGGCAAGCCGGTGCTCCCAAAGCATCGTCCATCGTGCTGAGCATCCTGCGTTCGTACCTTTGCAATATCCCCTCCAAAACCAGAATCCGCAGTAACGATCGCCCGCCAGCCAGCGCAGGAGAAAAGCTTAGATACTGTGCCTTTCCTCGACCATCTCTTGCCTGATTAACTGGCTTTTCATTATCTTCCTTTCTTCTCCCCGCTCCAAAAAAATGGAGGCTTTGCTGTATCAGAAAAGGCTCTCAGCCTAACTGGAAGAAGACAGGGAATAGCTATGATGACCAGCAGAACATAAGCCCCATGAAGAGATGGGAGTAGCCTCCAAGAGTACATTTCCTAAACAAAAAAAAAATTTACTCTTCTGATGAGGACAAAATTCAGGACTGTGTCCTGAGCTGAGCCCATACTGCTAGAAGCCAGCCAGGGCCTGGTTAGGGGCRAAGCACTATTAGGGCAGTTGGCTGCACGCCCCAAATAACCATGTGGCACACAGTTGCTAGTTTGGGGGTTTGCTTTTAGTTGCAGCCTTCTGTTAAGAAACACACCGATACATCTTCCCAAGGGCATCTCCAGCTGACTTGCACCAAAAGGATATATTGCAGTAATGTATTTTTCCGTCTCATTTTGTGAGCTAAGTAAAGGCAATACCAAGACAAAACAAGCCCGCCCAACAGTCAGTTGTCAGGAAAGCGTGCTTTTTTAGCCATGACAGTAATGCTGGAGTAAACTGGCTTTGAAAGATTTCTGAGTTTTGTGTTTTTGAGGATTTTATGAACCAGTTTTAAATGCATTTGGATCATTAAGAATTAGTTTAAATTGTACTTCCCTGGGAAAGAAACTACTGTAAATCAATCTTACTTTAAATACACATGAACAGCTTAAAATTGCATCGTATGCCATCGCTAACATGCATTAGCTTCCAACTCCGAAGTAGATTTAAGTTTCACTACAGAGCTGAAGATACCATTCAGAAACAGATGTTAAAGTGTCATGAAAAGCAACTATCTTACTGAATAAATGAACTTCTTTACAGCATTAAAAAAAAATTAGACAGGTTAAATAATAGATGCCCTATTCAACATTTTTAGATGGTGTAAATAGCCACGTCTATGAATCACAAATCATGAGAAATTGCCATGTTTCTGGAAACAGATATTAATCTCCTTGGAACACGTGCCCTTGCGCTCATGACGCACGGCAAGCTTGCCCAGTAGAAGCTCATGGAAAAAGAAGAACAAACAAAAAAAAAAATCAGAAGAACTGACACACATGACACATTTGTAAGAATAATTGAGCTAGTGAATCACAAATCCCAGCCTTTTTCCCAGGAGTGCTGCTTCTACAGAAGAAGAAAAAAAGAAAAAAAAAAACCTACACACAAAAAAACCCCCAAAATATGTCTCTGTTTTGAAGCGATCTAGATTTTTTAGACTATTTTTAAATTTGAAAATGATTCTATTTTGCCATTCTGAAGAAATAAGGATAATAGCACACTAACTGTTGTTAAAATGAACCTTAACTTCAAGTTTGATTTAATAAGGAGTTTGTAAAAATACTGTGACACAAATGAACTCAATATGTTCTCTTCCCTGGCCTTCAGTAGACAGAAAATTATATTTTCAAAATCCATTGACATGAGTCAAATTGTCTTGCCTCTAGAGTTTTTATGGTTTCAGACATATCTGACATATCATTTTTGCTACCCTCTTGTTAACTCTCTCGAATCATTAGCGGCGTTTCAGTGTACAGGCAGAGAACGCTAAATTAAAGAGTAGATTTCAGTTTTTAAGCCCCAGGGCAGAAAAGGTTGAGCACATCACAGAGAAAATGTATTTTACTTCCAACTCGGATTGCCTGTGCTCTCATTACATTACCTCAGCACCCCTTCAGCTTCTGTGTGAAGCAGAGGTATATTAAGCTCTGAAGGGAGCTCATTCTTCTGTCCTATAAACTAAAGAAAGACGTTTCTGGAGTGATGAGAACTGCTTGAGTTGGATGGAGAAGATACTTGAAAATGCCTCGTGGGGTTCCAGCCGTACAAGCCTAAGCATAATAGCACTGAATTGGGGGTGTGGCACACCAGAAATTTATAACTGCTGGTGGACAAAGCTTTTATTGCCTTTAGAAACACTAAGATGAAAGGGAAAAAACAACTCTACATTGGGGTGGGGGGGAGGTAAATGTACACAATGGTTTTTTATATATTACCCAGACGGGCTTCTATGGCTATGGGACTTTTCTCATTTGTGGAGCTAAGAGGATAATTTTGTGGTGTGTCAGCAGACCAACTGAAGGACTTAACTGCAGCGAGGAGGCCGGTTGGTTCATGCATACCTTGACAAATGGCTAATTGCAGCTGTGGGCTGTTTTGAAATTCTGAGCATTCATATGTCAGCTAAAGAAATCACCAGTGAAATCTGGTAGAAAAGGAGAAAGGAAAAGCACAGCACGGAGATGGGGAGAGAGGGAGGGTTCGTTACACGCAGCAGCAGAGTAACTACAAAAGGACGTGCAAGAAGAGCACCAGTGTGCGACTGGTGCTCGTCATGAGAGGTGTCTAGAGAAATTTGGCATAGAAAGCAAAAATACAACAGAAAAATTAAAGGGAACATGTATCTTTTCCCACAGTTCCTAAAACTACGGACTTCGGTTCCAAGAAAATGGGGATTATGAAAAAAAGGAAAACAAAGAAAAAAAACCAAACCCCAACCAAAAAAACCCACACCAAAAAAAACCCCCATGTACCAAACCAACCAACCTCCTTCCCACCCCCATCTCTCTTTCCCTTTTCCAAAAACAGCAACTCTAGATTGAAAGGAAAAAAAAAATCAGTTCAGTTACATGAAGGCAGGGACAGAGGAAGAAGCTTTGAAATGGTGAAAATCGGGGATAAGACGACTGCATAGAAAGCAAAAGACAGGTGCGCCAGTAGAGTAAAAAACATAATTAAGTGTAAGAAATGTGACTATTCACAGAAACCTCATTGCTACCTTAGTCATGAAGGACATCCTCTCATAGGGCCTAAGCTACGGAAGGGAAACTGTTGAATTGCCTTTCCTCAGACCGGGCCCTCAATGTACGCCTTCATCAACGCCTTTCAAATCTGCACATAATCACTCCTCATTCTGTCACGGCTGAAGATGCACTGTGTAATTTCTTTGGGGACTGATACATTGCAAGAGGTGGTTGTGAAAGAAGGCTGCCCAAAATATTTCAAATTAGTTTCAAAAAATCCACTTGATACACTCCGCTTTTCAAAATACTGGCTTTTCATGCAGCATTTTCCAGTCTAACTCCTCTGAAGAAATAAATTCAATTTAAGAGGGAAAAAAAAGGTACAATTTTCTATAACTGGAAAAGGCAAATCAATACTTCGTAAGTATGGTATGCACTAAGATAATTAATTTTCCACAATATGCTGAAATCTCAGCAGTGAAAACAGTATAAAACCAAATTAATGACTAAATATTCTACATACTAAGAGCAAGAAAACACTCTTTCATTCTAGTTAAATAGATTAAATGGGAAATGGTTTCTATGGCTGTCAAACTGCAGCCAGTCTGAACACCTTGAATTCTGAACCCTGTGGATAGTACCGTAATTGTCTTTTCTTAAGAGTTTGTTAGAAGCTTCGTATTGTATCAGAAACCTTTTTGAAGGGAAAGGCAACCTTTAAAGGTCTCATTCATTTGGACTGTGCCTCATTTCCATTATTCCCAAAGCTCATGTAGATTTTATCCCTCTCGTTCTTTGCAAGGTCATATTCTTCTGTCATTTTACTCGTTACATCCTGAGCTTCAAGATCAGCAAACACAGACTTAAATGCACTTCACCCTCACATTAAAAAAAGAAATCCTTTAGAAAAGGCGATTTTGACATTGGCTGCCTGCAGTTTGACTCCCTACCGCTTCGCAGTGAGATCAAGAATAATACTTCACTTTATAATGCTCACCTCGAGATTGCGTCAGTAATGAAACACTCCAAGCAGGGATCAGTTAGAACGGCAAATGGCTTTAACATTTCCAGGGAGCAAAGGAATTGAAACATACCCCACTCCACATTTTCAGAACAAAGAGGGGACTAAAAGACACAGAAATAAAAAAAATAACAAAAAAAGAAAATCTTCTTGGTGGAACGTCTTGAAAGAGTGAATGTGTATGGCTGAAGTAGCTGCTGTGCTGTGTAAGGCACTAAAGGCACTATGGTTTTGTTAACCACAGCTTAAAATCAACAGTAGGCACAAGATAAATTCTCACCAGAACATCTTCTGTAAGTATTTCAACCTATTTCCACTTTTTCGTAAGAGCAAATATGTGACCAAAAAGCCTTCCTGAAGCAAAGCGTTGCACTGCAAAGGTTTTTTCAAGATTAGTTGCAAATTTATTCCCAAATTTCTAACACCATACACAGATATACATAGGAAGTTCAAAAATATAGAGAGCAAATGCACAAGCAGAAGCAATAAAATAAAATCCAGTCATAAAATCTGCCCCCCTCTGAGTGGGATTTCACAGAATCTCAACTGAAGGAAAGCAGGCAATAAAAGCAGATCTGTGGGTGTTTGCACCGTACACAAGAATGTACGCAAGCGAATCTCACTGCATGATATACAAGTTATTTCACTGGAAATTTCACATCATCTGACATGTCATCCCTACAGACCAAGAATCTGATCTAATTTTATTCATTTCTGACAAGGTATTTTTATATAGCGATGCATGGACAGAATCCAGTGCCAGCCTTGCCCCCTTAGAGAGCARGGGAGAAATTGCTACCTGCACCTCTTCTGGGGCCAGATTCTCTGGAATGGACAGAGGACTTCTCCCCTTGTTTGACTCAAAGCAGAAACATTAATTTGATTCTCGATTTTTCAAAATTTTAAGTGCAATTTTATCCTGAAGGGTGACAAGTTGAAGATAGTTCCTCCAATCTTTAGATCTCCTCCACGTATCTTCAATATTTCATCTGAAGCTAGATAGGGAGATGATAGCTGGTTAGAAAGCATGAAGCCTGACTTGCAAACTCTTGGGAAAACAGCCAGCTACAGACAAACAAATATTTTTATTTGTGTGCATGACATTTAATCTGAGTCACTGAGACAAATGAAGTGCAAAAATTTCACATCTACAATTATATCCCCTGCATTCACTTTTCAGAGCATGAGTATGTCCCTCAAATAAAAAGGCTGAGGACTTGCAATGAGTTGTTACCAAGCTAAAATGGGGCTGCAAGGAAGATAGTCCGGGTGCGTGAAACGGTCGCTCGATGGGATGAGGCCTAAGAAGATCATAGAAGGCCGCCGGTGATGCCAGCTAATGAAGTCACCCCTTCAGCTCACGGGCTTTGGTACTGTCAGTCTTGCACTCAGTCCTTGCTGAATACGTATCTGTATCAGTTTAGACTTTAAAGCTTCCATGTGTATTTTAAGCCTACTTGAGGAGAAGACTATAGTATTAAGTTTTTTTATGTAACAGTAGCACTGAGAAATAAAACTAACAACCCATTTTCTAAGAAACTGGGAATTCGAAGTAATTCAGAGTGATCACTGGAAACTGGAAAAAAACCTATTTCTTGATTTTGGTATTTGCAAACTTGAGCTAACACAAGCACCACTATATATTGTCAGCCACTCAGACTTGCCAGTATTCTTAAAAGGCATGTAAATATTTTAAATTATAGCATAATGATGTAATATAGATACATTTTCTCTCTTCTGTATACCTCTGTTTTGTAGTTACAGTAAATATTTTGCCATATTTTAATTTTAAGACGGAATATATACTAGCAGGAGGGAAAGTTTTCCATTAAAGAACATAATATTGGAAAATCTAATAAAAAAAACCCTTCAGAAACTCCACAAGGATTTTAGTTCAAGGCTTTCTTATTATACTATTAAATGATTTAATGTCCACTCTGTGTATGAAGCAAACGTTATTTATTGCATACCTTCTTCCAGAAGAGCACTTGAATATTTGCAGAGAAGTACAAATACATCATAAATTTTCCTGTAACTAACATTAAAAATGAAAACAACTGCTTTGTATTAAAGAATTACACAGTGCCAAACAATGAATTTGGAAGAAAAACATCAAAGTTGCTTAAACTGGATCTGGACTGGTACATTTCAATTGCATTTTGTCCCAGGGTTAATGTCAACCATCTTAGATTATGTAAAAGTGAAAAGCTACATTTTTTTCCACTGATACTGTGTTTCTGTTCCCATTGTCATACACAGATACCAAAAGTTTCTCTGTCTAGTGTAGACAGTATGCCATGCTCCCATCCCACTGGTTTGGGGCAGGTTATTGGAAAATCTTGTATTTATCTAACACTCCTCCGCTGACGTAGCAGTGTGAAACAGCTCCCACGTGCATCAGACCTGGACCACCGAAGGGGCAGAGCCGCATGCCTGGGAGGGTGTCAGCCAGGAGCGGGGCTGCCTTTGGCTGCGGCGAGATCAAAGCCCCAAACAGAGGACATGCATAATCGAGCAAGAGCAGCTCTTTTTTTTCTTTTAGTCTGGTTTCAAAACCCCTCGCATTCTCAAGTAAGGTGGCAAGTGCTCAGATGGCTCAATGACACCTTCTGTACATGAACGGTGCTTCTGTGTGTATATAAGGAACAAAGATGGCATTCTGAGCAACAAAACTTTGCTCAAGGAATTTAGTAGAATTTCTTCAAAGGCACCTTGGGAGTTTAGCTTCCAGACCAAAAGTGAACTTCAACATAATAAAACTTACCAATTCATATACCAGGGCACTGCTGAATCACACCAGCTACATTTCAGAGTTAAAACTCAGCTTTCTACAGCTCAGATATGGTACAAATCAAGAAGTAGGAGTAAGAGAAGTAGAAACAGTAGAAAAAGCTCAGAACAGTACAAAAGAATGATTATGACCAAAAAAAGTTATGGGAATGTCTGAAATGACAGAACTGTGTGTTAGTATCAAAACGTAAAGCATCACTTCCAGGCTTGCAAGGGTGAGGAGCACCTTCACGCAGGATTCCGCCCTTGTGAAATAACTTGTACTAATGCACGACACCGGAAGAGAGGACGGGATAAACACCAGCCCCAGAGAGCAGAGGTGGGATGCCAGCTACTGGGGACTTCAGTGGAAGACGTCAGTCCATCCAAAACCAAGGGAGGGGATTGTCTGGGCATTAATCTGGCGTATTCCCATCACACCAGAAGGTCTTCCAGGGAGGCTTGGAAAGGACAAACCTGCGTGAGGAGTTGGATTTTGGGGCTGAGCAGGAGCCCAACCTGATCCCCAGTGAAGCAGTTTGAGTTGACTCAACTTGGAAGTGCAAAGCAGTTAGCAAGAGGGACAGTTCAAGCAACAGGAGCCTGAAATGAGACTCATTTGTACGCTGGAGCGTACAAATGAAAACCAGGGACTGCAGCAAACGCTTCTCAAGAAAGTAGATTAAGAAAAACCATAGCCCTTACCCAACCTCTGTGGTCAGAAACCAGTAAATGGTATAATGATACTAGGGGAATTGTGAATGTTGTGTTATTGTTGGGGAATGTATAAGTATAACTTCCTAAAAGGGCTTTGCCTGGTCTCAGGGCTTATCCTGTTTAACTAAAGGGTTTATTTTACCACTCAAAACAGTCCCCATTCATAGAGTTAACTCCTGATTTTTTAAGAGGGTCAGGTACTTGACTATGAAAGGGGAAGGTTATCTCTGGGGTGGGCGATTACAAGCTGGGATCACTTAACCAGCCTCCTGAGACTCCTACCTGACAGAGGTATCAGCACACAAACTGTTGTCAAACGCATGCTAAAGAATAATATTCACTAACAGCTGGAAAAAATTACCAGTAAGGACTGGGCACCCTTGACATTATTCAACTACTAARGCTTTTAAAATGAAGATTTTTGGACAGTTGGAGTTTTTGCTCAGTTTACTACCTTTTACTCTGATTTTCAAGAAGACAGATTATAAAACAAAGTTTCTGAAGAACTCTCAGAATACACTGAGTCACTGGAAGGAATCTCTTTAAAAATAAGAATTAAAAAAAAAGTCATGAAACTTAACCTGAGGATTTGATTGGGCTGTAATTATCCTCTTGAAATTCAATTTCACCGGCATCCCACCTCAAAGATGAGCAAAACACAACATGATTCTGTGATTGAAACCTGTCTGCCGTCAATCCACAAAACTGCCTCATACTTCACATGGACCTGCTCATCTTGTCAAGCAAAGAAAAATCTCATAATCAGTTTTAGCACCCCGGAGCCCTTCCAATTCTCAGAGTAATATTCCAAACAGCTCAAGTAGAGCACAGTAACACACAACTCAGCAGCCAACCTATTGTAATGCTATGAAAGAGCAGAACTTCAGATGATAGAGGCCGTAAATTTATAAAATCCTTTTAAGGCCATCCATACCGCAACATGAAACCCAAATGAGTACTTCTCCCATCTGTTTGTTACTTTTTTTTTTTTTCCCCCCTGGAAGAACTGGGAAGCAACAAAAGGACAGACAGTTACCCAGCACTGTAAATCTGTATGTTAAAAAAAAATACATCATGTACTCCTTTAGTCTATGCAGCATGCTACAGAATGGGCTATAAACAAATATAAACAGCTCTCGAATCCTACTTTACCTGTGTGCATGCACATACATGAGCACGAAGGTGTCCTTGGAGTGGAGATACACCTGATTTCCTACTAACCAATCCCTAGAACAGCATCAAAAGAAGGAATCCATAGCCTATAATTATGCTAGAGCAGGCAATATATTTCTGTTGTTTTGGGGGAAATCTTCTGGGTAATAAATGCTGATTTATAGCAATCTAATATATTTATTATTAAATATAAGTATTCCTAATACTTAATAATTCAGAATGATTAATATAATTTTATTACAGTCTGCGAATTAAATTGGAATCAAATACATACAATGAACAACTCGTCCACAGGTTTGGGAGCACCTTCACCTAGGAAAACTCTTCAAAATACCTGTTTTCTAATGCTTCTGATACTTCTTAAAGCAGCCGGTACTGCATCTTTTAAATTGATCTTCAAAAGCATTACTACGACAGTAGTAGTAAAGGCACCTGTTAGTTGAAATGTATGGGGCAGAGAAAAAAATTTGAGTTCAAATTGCTAAAGAACTGTTAGTTTTGTGTATAAATACAACCACACCAAAATTAGGGTGCTGGGACAGGGCATTGCTTACTACTGATGATGTTCATGAGTCATGAATCAATAAATCATATCTTAGAGGAGGAGATGGAGTTCAAAACAGAAGAGAAAGAAATGAAACTCAGAGGGATGGAAAAGAGGCAGCGCTGTTTTAACACATTATCTTCCACATCTGGAATCCAGCAGTGGGAGCCTGAGGAAGGGATTAGGAATTCGTAATTCTAGATCAGTATTTCAGCATAACAACGAGCTATATCGTCTGGCTAAAGAATGCCTCATTTAGGTAAAGCTTAAACATCTGTCGCTAACATTAATTTCTGCACATATCTTACAAAGCKCCTTCAAACTTTCATCTAAAAGGAAGTTTAGCACTAGATACTTTAGATATTTTTCTAGAAAATAAGCTAGCAGCTCTCAGGCAGAGGGAGGTAAGGGCTTGGGGGTTGGTTTTTTGTGGGTTTTTGTTTTGTTTTGTTTTTTAAAAAAAGGCCATGAAGTGGTGCCAAACTCTGGCCCAGATGATGAATACTCTGGCTTTCATGTCACACTTGGGTTTCTCTGTAGCTCAACCCTGCCAGCTCTTTGCATGCTGAGTCTGCTGCAGAGAGAAATGGATTTGCCAAGTCCGTTTCTCTCAGCAGTAGGTTGTGGGAGCTTTACACACGAAAGGGTTGCTGAGGGGAACTCGCTGAAGTGGTAGTCGATGTCCTTCCCAAGGCCTTTTCATGTGTAGAGCCACTTCTGCTGCATGTTGGAGGCCGGTAACAGATGAAGTTGCACATCAGACTGTAAATACGCAAGCCGCAGAATGGGGTGAAAATAGCGCAAAAGAAGATTCACTGCTCAATGATTCACGGTTAAGAAGCTTCTGCAATCAAGGAAGCAAATTCAAAAGAGACAGTAGGAAAGGAAAAGGGCAAAAGAGAGACAAGAAAAAGTCAACAAAAAGGAAAGGGGGGGGGGGATCCCATTTCTTGAGAACACACAGTTAATAAGATGTAAAAACATTTCCAAAGATTAAGTTGCCCATTTGCCAAGCATCTTGGTCTCCTAGAAATCTGCATTTCATTCCTATTAGGTCACAGTAAATCTAACTCAAAGATTGACACAAAGCCTGAAAAAGGAGGTGAAAGACACTCAATGGGGAAACGAAAGCTGAAAATTCCTGTGGTCCTCATAAGGGAGCCACAGCATTTTCCTATTGAGTAGCATTGAAAGCACAGGTTATCTTTATACAAATAATTCAGTATGTGCTTAGTGCTTAATTTAGGTGCCATTTCAATGCTGTTTGGTAAATAATTATACTTCACCTTTGTTAGCAGTGCCAAACTCTAGATTAAACCCTGAATCAAGGTCCTTGCCAAAGAGTGAATTTGAATCACATGCTCTAAAACAATTCCCACCACTAACTTTTCTCTTAGTAAAATCAAAGAGGAGGACTCAATTCCAATACCGGAAGGCAATGTTTCAACTTACTTTTATAGTTCAAATTAAAAGCATGCTTCTGCCTTTACAACACAATGCTAAATTTAAGTTTACCACAATAAAACAAGAATGACACTAATATGACATAGCCATGGTATCTCTCCAAACAATTACTGTTTACATATTAAATTAATTGTCTGAACTTTTAAAATGAAAAGTCTTTTGCAGTATTTCACAGCTGAACTACTAAATGAATCTTACCAAGTCTTGCAGGTATGTCATTTAGTGACAACGTAATTGTATTTAAAAATGTGTGTGCAAAAGACTCCCTAGTCCAGTTTATACTGAGGCTTTACCTAGATAATCGTATCAACCAGTAAGGCAAACCTGTCCTGACTGGAGACGAGACCTCATTAGGATAYGTTGCATTATAACAAATTCGTAACAGTTCCTAATGAAACACTTGCCATCCAGCAAGTAAGGCGATTAAGTAAACAGCGCTGCAGCATGACACCATGTGGTAAAATGCCATGGGGAAGGGTTTAATTGCAGAAGCTTGCGTTAAATGCTGAGCTCCAAGTGAGCTGATCTGAATCCAAAGTGATAGGAGAAGAAGTAGAGCACTCTTATGTATTTCTGGACTGCACATCTAATTACTTGTGGACGGAAACTAATGAAGTCCAAAATATGCACAGCAAAGAAGAAAACACGATGGTGCGCCTATGTACATGTGCTTATGATTTTTTTAACCCATATAAAATTCACATCCCAAGGTTGCATGTAGAGTGCATACGTTAGGTCATATATGTGTATTTTCACAGCTGTTACCAGTCAGGTCCCGTTTGCATAAGCATATGTTGAAAGACTGATCTGATTAAAACCTCCACTCATAAAATACTAGGTGAGCCCTGCTCATCAGGCACCACGTTTTGAGGTAGGAAGTTCATGTCACCTTCAGGTGCGTACTGGCTCGATGGAAGTGAAACTCTTTGCTTCTTGGCAGAAACCAGACAAGTTGTTGCCTTCCCATCCTGTTCTCCACCCACAGTAGGTCAACGTAGGCCAGCGCATACTGAAGCTTCGATGTGAAATTTTCGTAAGGGCCTAAACAACTTGGTCCCATCTTCCAAAGTGATACAGATGCCAACATATTACGGCAAGCCAAGAGGACCTCAGATTCTATGAGCTCCAGTCAATTCATACTTTGAAAGATTTGAACATTTTTCCTCTCAGAAAAGAAGAATCTTCTCATTTTCAAGTAGTTTGATGGCTTGAAAACTTGAGAGTTCATTGAGCTCCCCAGCGAACTTCCTCCTAGCACAGCAAAACATCAGAGAATCTGCAATTTTATGAAACTTTGCAGAACACGGTTCACAAATGACGGCTCAGCTACTGTAGGTGCCGCTCACCAGCGACCAAGCTCTGATATTGTTTTCCCTGAAATGTAGAGCCAGACTTCCAGACAGACTTGGCCCTTGATGCACGCAAATACTAGACAGCAGTAAAGGAAACTGCTCTTTGTTAAATGAAATAACACAGCTTGAGAGGGATGTTTTAAAAATAAACAAAAGACTGAAGACCCAAAGAGGCACCGTGGTTTTGGAGGCTGAGTTATCCTCTTAACTTTGGATCATGACAAGTCAGAAAATCTGCCTCACCTGCCTGCCCTGATGGACAGTCCACTTCAGCATCCCCAACCGGGGTGAGCCAAAAGGTTTTCAAGCATTGCCTTTAGTAAGCATCTGAAAAGGATCTGTGGAAGAGTCCTCGCGAGACGTATGGACCGACCATCTCCCAGACCACCCAAACAGGGCCCGGTGAGATAAATCTGCACTACCCGGGCTCCTCTGCCTACGCTTCCAGTGCGGACAGCAAGTGTCATGGACATAGCAGAGTTATCGCAGGGGAGCAGGGTCCGGGTTGCCTGGGCTCTGTTTATTTTTAAGCGTAGCCTGGGAGAATAAAACATGCCGTAAGCTAAACAATTAGCCTTCCAAGATAAATGGTATGGGTTGGACAGATACTACAGTGTAGCTTCTGATCTGCCAATGAAGTGGGCTACAGCTGCAAGTCATTACACTGAAGTGAAAATAGATTAACTGAATACATAAACTGCCTGATCCTTCTGTAAAACTGAGCAGAGGATTTGTGGGATCTGTAATCCTGGTATTCAGGTCTTTCCTTACGCTCGGCAGAGACGTCTGAATTTGTTTCAGGCACGCAACACAGCTATTTTCAGCTGAGTCCTCCAATATTGGAGATTTTAAAAAAGGTCTGTGCAACAATATTCAGCTACACTAGACACTGACTACCATGGAGTTTTAGGCAGATGCCTATACGTATTGCCATTCCCCTTGGAGGGGAATATTTATAATGCCGTATATACAATATTACATAGTATGTGGAGATTGTACTACTGTGACATTACTGTTTTCTGAAATTGTCACTTTTTCAGTTCAATTTGCAAATGTTTGTCTCTATAAATTAAAACAGTTTATTTTTATATATATTTTTATATATTATATATATAATATATATTATATTTTTATATATATATTATATATTATAAATATATTTACATATATTATAGAAAAAATACCTGTTTTAGGGCCATCACTAATTTGATGTTAAGAATACAGATATCTCCATACAGAAAGTAATGTGAATATGCATGGTGTTTGTGCATGTGTGTATACAGATAAACCCAAGTACGGAGGCGCACATTTAAAAAGTCACCAGAATAATGCTCTTGTCTGCGAAACTAGAAGGGAATTTTGCAAGTATTTCACTAAGTCTAACCAATCAGTCTACAAATACATGTAAAAGAACAAAAAGCCAATATCACAAAACTCTTCAGATGGTGAAGATGCTTGAGGAACCTACGACTGGCAGCTCAAGCTCTGGAACCCAAACCAGGTCTTCAGTTCATCCTGCAAGATGGGCAGAGAAAGGCTCCTCGTAATATGATGTCCTTAAAGTTGGATGCAGTTCTAAAATATGTATTCTTTAAGCCATATTGTCACTGAAGCAGAGGATAGTATTAAAATAAATAGTATTCTTGAAGAGAACTACCTTATGAAAATGGTTACCCATCCAGGTCTCGCTAATATCAAGTGGAGTTCTGTTATACATAATTAACCTGAAATCTTGGCAAAAATCTGATTAAASACACGACACTTAAGCCATGTTAAGCACATCTGTGCTTCTATCTAAACTCTCTCTGAAGAGTCCCAAATGTTCTCTCCTGGACCTTCTAGAAGAAGTGAAGCCATCCATACAATAAAAATTATTTTACAATAAAAAACTATTTCCTTGAAACACACAATTTTATGAAGTACAATATTAACTCTTATAAAATTATAATCTAGCCTGTTTTTATTAGTATTCATGAATATGCTACTCATTAACATGTAGGATATGCAATTTATATTATTAAATGATTCTTTGACAGTTTCAATGCAAAAATCAGCATTTTGGTCAGATTTTAATATTTCTTTTTGATTTAAAAAACTGCGCACTTGTTATACCAAAAACTACATTTGTAAGCGACAATCTCTAGATTTTTCTTACACTGTTAGCTTTCAGTAATATTATGCTCCTATTCCAAAAGCAGTAGATAAAAATGTGCATGAGAACCTGCAAATAGACTGAAGTTTTCTTTGAAGAAAAAAGGAATAATTATATTATCATAAGGAAGTGACAGTTTTGAAAGTATCTTTGTCAAGTTCTTTTGAAAAGTGTCACTTCCAGCTCACCGTCAAGAGAGGGAGCTTATACTTAGGTGCCAATGAGGGAGAACGAGAGAATGCAAACTATTAAAATATTTCATAAGAGAACTTAGACCTCCTGGCTCTTTGCTAAAAATCCGTGCATCAGAGAACCTAGTATTAGTCCATAATCTAACATCAATATTGTTTTTCTAACAATAGCAAGTAATTATTAATCCATTCAGAAATAATAGAGTTGAGTTAAAATCTAGCTACCGCTTTGGATGTTGAAGAAAGAGCCTGACACTTCTAAAAGACAGAGATACCTAAACTACTGGCACGTGTCTTGACTGAAGTATAAATTAGCCACTCTCTTAATGGGTTTTGCATGAGTATATACAAAAGAACTCCTTTAAACCAATTTCCTTTGCTTCTCCATCAAACTCTCAGTTTTAGTCATTTTGTTACACAGAATAACAATTTTCTGATTTAAAAAAGAATTGTAGACATATTTTAGGAATTCAGAATTCTGTCATGCCATAGGAACATCTGTTCTTTCTTTAAAGGGATATTAAAAAAAAAAAAAAAAAAAAAAAAAAAAAAAGGGGGGGGGGGGGGAAATCACAATTTATATTTTTATCTCCACTACCAGCCAGGTCATGGGAAGATCAAACCGAAACTGTATTTTTCATCTATGCCTAGTTAATGTTGTGCTCTTGACAGGCTTATGCGGATGATCAGTTCTGAAACTTGCAGTAAATTATTCTGTATGTACTTTGTATGCAGGCAGCATGAAAGGCAGATACACACAAAATAAGCATATCTGTAGGTATCTTCCTGGGTTGGTTTTCAGCACTGAGAAAAAGTAATTATTTTTTTTTTTTTACCCAACCGAATTCTTTGTTTTCTTCTTCTATTTGTTATTTATCATAACTCGTAGAAAATTTATCATTTCTCTCCATCTTCCATGATTTTGCTGGTACATTCAAACAGGACACTTTGCTATGAAAAAGGACCCGTTTGCTTTTTTTCACCTAATGCCTCAGCCTACCTAACCCAAACTGTTTTCTATACTTTTGCCAATGAGGCTTTTCCACTCTTCTGAAATCCCTGCCTTCAGACAGGACTACAGTGCGTAGTCGCAAGAGTTACTTGATCAACCACAGTCATAAGAGTTATTTGATCTGTCATGGATGTTAAAGTAAATACAGTCCCTTCGCTCTGTTCTGGAAAGTTTATGTCTCGGAGGCAACGGCAAGATGGTGGATTCCACATGCACTGTAGCCTCCTGTAAGACATAACCAAAGCCGTAACCAAAATCCCTACGTGGATACAGACTCTCCAGTTTCATGTACAGGTCCGCAACTGAAGCGCCCTACTAAGAAAAATCATTCCCTACAATTGCCCGTGGACTTTTCAGATGAATGAAAGGTTTCATTTTCATTTATTTATCTTTCATTCTGGGGGAAAACAAAAAAAAACAAAAAAACAAAAAAAAACAAAACAAAAAACCAACCACCTATCTTTATTGCAAACTATTTTATTGCTTAATTGAATGTATTTCCTCGTTCTCTTGACTTTCTCAGAAAAACAAAACAAAAAACCCCACCAAAACCAAATTTAAAAACCCAACCCTACCTAGCAGCTTCATATCTGCAAGCATAATCCAGTCTCTCTCAGATTTGTTAACTTTGGCAAGGAAGCCTAATGCAGTCCAAAGTGGGGGGAGGGGGAAAGTCAGTACAACTCCAGAGACAATCAAATCCTCTACAAAATACTAACAAGGTTTTAAAAATCTTTTGGGACCTACCTAAACCAAAAATCATTTGAGATTATGAATAATATGGGATTTTTTCCCCTTACCAGGAGGATTCAGAGAGTCAAACACAGGAAAAGCTCTGAGTCCTAAAGCCTGAGTAAAATTGTAAATAAAACACAGCGTGAAAGCACTACTACTTTATAGTGCAGCAAAACTACAGGCAGGAATCATGGACATAGACATGAAAATTAACACAACAGAAAAAAATACGTTCAACCACTCCTTAGCTAAGATAGATCCCAGTTCTTTTCTAAGGGTGATACTGATGCCACAAGTCCATCTGCATCCTGAAGGACTTGCACGTCAAACCAAAATAAAAAAAAAATATTCTGTGAAACTGGTGCACATTTCTCCCTGAAAACTCATGGTCTGACTGAAAACAGCACTTGTGCATTCAGCCTAYTTTCACATTTTTTTAAACTGATTTTTGGTTGTTCATTTGAACAATGTACAAGAACAGTGTATGTATCCACATACATGTACCAGAAATGGCAAAGTATTAAAAAAAAAAAAAAAATTCCTCGGTTTTTAGTAAGCCTGCAGTAACTACAGTAAATAAAATCTTATTACTTGTGAAATATAAGGTCAGCAGCTCTGGTCTTAAACAGTTGCTCTCCGTTTTCAGGCTAGTTTAATAAAACGGAACATGTCAGTTCCTAAAATATAAATAGCCACCAAGAGACTAGGTCCACAGAAAATATGTAGAGTTTCACATATGGCAGATTTTGTTTTTAAACATTCCTTCTAATGGCAATAAAAAGAAATTAAATAACCCAGTGGAGTGCATCTACCTGATGCAGCCTCTGGTAGCTGCCCCAGGCAGGGGGAGAGGAGCACACTTTGGATACCATCAATTAAAGGGAGGTGGGTCATTAATCTTCGCTGTCAAAGCCAGAGTTCTGCTCGGTTGGCTTCTGCCGTATACAACTTGTTGGATATGCTTTAAACCAAACCAGCTGAGTTCACCTTGATTCTGTTTGAAAACTTCTGAATGCACTGATTAATTGTCATCTATACTACAGGAACAATTAGAGAAGCAGCTTTCCCATAGATACGTATCTTGACCCTTTTATGCACACACACCTTTTATGTTCAAAAAGTCAAGTTGCCGAAACACCTTCCATCACTGCTGGTAGCAGTTATTGTAACGGTTTTCCTTGCTTCTTCATCCAGCCCAACCTCTGAGGCCTACTATTTAATTCTTCTTGCATACAACATTTGCTAAACAGTTTTRCAAAATCTCTTGATACTATGGTTTTTTGAAAATTAATGCTAATTTATACAATTATTACTACTCAGAAGTCAATTCTTCAATAACAAGATGCTTCCTTGTAACCAGACCAGTTATTCATCTGACCCAAGGATCAGTGAAAGTCCCAGCTTGCAATAACCGACCCTCAGTAGACAGCAAAACAGTTCAGAATGAATTTCCTACCACGCACGGGACGTGCCGATACGCTGCCAAGACTTGAGTCGTGTTCAAGCAGTCGTGTTCAAAATGCGGAGTCATGACATGAAGGTTGCAACTTGTACTGCTGGAGAGGGAAGCGTTTGGAAGGGACCCATCCCTAGATGAGACCCAAAGCCTAGGTTATTCTTATAATACACATATGGGATCTGTTTTGATCCTGGCTCCCTAGAATAAACAAGGCCCAAGCAATTTTCTCCCATCTACCTGCCTCTCCATCCTTTTCTATGGAAATTGTCTTCTAACACATTTGGAAGCCATTAGTCAGCATCAACCAGAGCTGAAAGAGGGGTGGAAAATGGTAGGCAATTAATTTCCTTTCAGTTTGGGAAATCAACAGATGGGCAGAAGGGAGGCCCCTAAATTCACACCCACACAAAAGCAAGACGATCCTGCCATTGCCAGCCCTGCCGGGCAGATCCCATAGACGCCAGAAAACTGTTCACATGGCTTCTGGCTTTGAGCTAGCTGCAGAACACCAAAGGGGTCCAGGGACCAACAACAGAAATTTTAAGAAAACTCAGGGTTTTTTGCCTTGCTGTCCAGAGGACTCTCTCTTTTTCACTAGCTGTCAAGATTAAGGATCCTTTCTGAAGTTTGAGGTTATCGATCATACTGAGCACAAGCGATCACTTCATCTACCCATGCCCACCATTCATCACAGTCATTCAGAAGGGAGCTGTATGCCCTCCTTTGTATGACATGCCAATCAATTTGCAGTTACTTCATCAGCTTACTTTATATGTCTTCCCCTATAAATTAGACACAAAACAAAGCAGGTTGTTAGAAGAAAAAACACCTTGTTTCTCACAACACATCCTACCTGCAATATCCAGACAAGGGTTTTTTGCTAACTGGTTTAACAAAATGAGGAATGGTGAATAATTAAAATAGCGAAAACATTTTTCGTAAAAATCTTTCTAAAGATGGTGTGTTAGTGGTTTGTTGCCTTTTTTCTAAATTGAAAAAAAAATTAATTCTGATTTGGCATCTGTGGCTTGGGGTTGGATTCCAAGTTTTACAGTTAAATAACTCTCTGTTCCATTGCACATGTGTGCATCTGTGAAAAAGAGCATTTGTATATCTGAAGAGATATTAATAACAGAAAACATTAACTTTCACACTAAAAGGCAAAAGACAGATTAAATATTTGAAAACATGTTGAATCATGAATGAAATTATTAAAAGGGCATTTTGACAGTATTCTAATATATTCTTAAAAACATTAAAGTATGAATTTGGGCTGTAAAAAAAATAGAAAATCCAAGTCTCTGCATATTGTACACATTTGTCAGTGGAAACTTCAGCCTTTGCCAGTGGGCACAGAATCAGTTTAGCTTTGCAGTTGAGAACACAAAGTTCTTTAATAGGCTTCTAGCTGTATTTGAATGATATGGATGCAGTCCTTACAATAAACAGCAAATCTGTGCAAAGACGTAATCAAATATATTGTTAGTCATTACCTCCAGACAGAAGATGCTGAAGAACCATTCTCATTTTTTCCTTTTTATCACATTATGTTGTGGTGCAAGCTTATTTAAAAAAAAAAAAAAAAAAAAAAAAGAAAAGTTGCAATCTCAGCATAGTACTTAGAAATTTTTTGAAAGGAAATGTCAACTCTCTGCATGTTGCATGTAGCACTGTGTGGGTGTTTTTAAATATGGTATGAAGAGACAATAGAACCAGTGAAAAACACGTCTTACTTGGTGTTCCCATATTCCCATGTAAAAGCAATTAAAAAAGAAAAAAACTGTAAAAAATTCAGAGTACTGTGTACCCAAAAAACCCGACAAAAAACCTACCCACAGCATTCATACTGCAGCAAATCAACGTATCACATTCCACAGGCTTCCCAACAACTTCACTGCGATTAGCTTGGTTTGTATAATTACTGTTATTTTAGTAAACACTTAACATTCCAATTACTTAATACATTATTCACTGCAAATGGCTCTATTCTGCTCTCGTTAAGTCAGTATCAGTACTCAGCAACTATTTTGGATCGAGATTAAACTCATCCATTTTTGGAGTATTTGTGTATTATTTTATATACATAAATTTCTCTATCTGTCCTTCTCTCTACAATATTTTTATATAGAAAACAGTATGTGCCAGTTTGGGGGCATTTCCTAAATTCATTTGCGCAACAATTCTCAGAATGTAGATGACCATAGCAAGTGAGATCTGCAGTCCCAGGTCCTAGTGGTTCCCAAATTAGGATTGCGTTTCAAGTATGGCGTARTGCACCATAACTTGGTTTAGGACATGACAGAAGCTTCGTCTTTCTACTAGATTTAAGATATATTTTTTTTCCCCTTGATCTGAATTGTTTCAAAATTATTGTACCTGTATGCTCCAGGGAAACCAACGCATCACATCTTTCTTTGCAAAGCTCATAGAGCATTTTTGGATCAATACCTCAATGCATTAGACTTCTCTCCAGTGCCAGCTTTTATCCTTCAACGTGTTTCCTTTCTATTCTTACCTTATTTTTTCCTTCACTTTTTTTTTTTTTTTTTGGTTTTTTTTTAATCAAAGTGACATTCTTGGTCAGTGCTTGCCTCCGCTCTGCCTTGCCTTCAATCTTTATTTTCTGCCCTGGTTGCACACATCTCAGGATTGGGTAGTTTTGAAGACAAACTCTCTTTCCATGGCTTTGGTGAATGCAAATGTAGGATTATTTGAATTCTTCCATTTTCTGTCTGCCACCTCCAGCTGTTCRCACTGAATTGCAGTAGTGAACGCTATTTGATCTTAGCATTTTTTTTTTTTCTCCTTCTCCACTTAAAAATGCAGTTTCCGTTTGTCTGACATATCTGTAGTGTTTCTAGCTTTGTGGAAGTGAAAGCATGGGACGAAGAGAGGGGGAGTGTTTGAGCACTCCCAAATGTCTACCTAGCACCAACTGAGAGCAAATATAAACTCTTCACTTACAAAACCCCTGCCTCCCCAAACATAAATCAAACTCTGCGTCTGTGGGAAAAGATTGAACCTTGGTTTAGAAAGGATAATTTTCAATAGAACTAGACATTTTGGAAATTCTGCACATGCTAGCAAATCCTTTAAGAGGAATATGGAAACACACRTGACGGGAACATCTTGGGGGAAGAGCAGAGCTCTGCTGGAGGCTTCCAACTCAACAGGAGATCAAGTCATTTCCTCCAAATCAGACCACAACACTTACCACTTATACATACATTCAAAAAATATTTATTCAGCTTCTTTAACGATAGCTTCCAGAACATTAACTTTTTAAAATATCAAATACCAAACACTGAGATACGCTTACCTATTTCAATATTTTCTTCCCTCACCCCAGTGGAGGTGAAATCAAGTCAATATAAGTATCCTAGATTGGCAGTACTGTTTCAGGGAACTGTTCTGATTTTACAGACATTGGGGTTTTTTTTTTGGTGAGATTGTTTTTTGGGGGTGGGGGGTGGTGTTTCTTTTTTTTTTTTTTTTTAAGAAAAAAGAAAAAAACCCTGACTTTTCCCATAGAGAAAAAGTAGGTTTTTGTGAAAAAGATATGTCATTGGGACAAATCAGTTTAACTTGCTGATGTTAGCTGAGTGTTTTTGTCACCTCAACCTTTAGCTGAGTGTTTTGTTCCACTGCTGAGTGTAGGTCTTTCTCTCCGTGAATAACTCCCAATAGTTCTGAGCRGCAGGAACCCCCCTACACACACACATCCCCCCCACCTGATTCTTGTCAATTCTACAGCTCCCCAACAAGACTCCAGTAGTACTGATTTGGTTTGGGGGTTTTTTTGTTTTGTTTTGTTGTTGTGGGGGTTTTTTTGGTTTTTTTTTGTTTTTTTTTTTTCTTTTCTCTGCTTGGGTGGGTTATAAGTAAACAAACATGGAAGCCATCTGTTTGTGGATGTTTGATGATAATCTCCCAAATGTAAGCCTCTACAGGCCTATCTCTAGGAAGATAAATTCATTTTATTTTAATTGAAAACTTAATTTCCTAAGAAATTGATGAAATGGAACCCACTTCCTACCATGCCCTTCCAGATACAATTTCCTACTCACCAGTAGCAAACTGATCTTCCAGTGCTGTCATTAGCCCAGATATAAGTCCTACTGAAAATTTAATCTAAATGAATCATGGAGGAAACTAATTGGAAGGGTTTATTTACTTACCAAAATCTATTCTTAGCGTGAATTTACTATCCATCACCTACCTGTTCAATATACTCCAGCATTCCTGTAACTTCAGGATCAAACTCGTGACCGTACTTTCATGCTTTCTTTCCCCTTTGGTCTAGCTACTACCTTCATTTAACGGATCCCYGTCTGGCTCTGGTCAGGGCATGGTCAGGGTAAATAAGACATTTTCAGATCCTTTTTGGTGTCATGATCAGAATATGACAACATCTGTCTTCTTCCCACCAGTCACAAGTTGGACTAGAATTCAGTAGCCTGCAAAGGACACAGTCCCTTGGGTCTTGGGCCAACCTCTGTTGCAGTATCAGACACATGGGGTATAATATTGGGAATATATGGGAACTGTTTGACTTTCCTTAGCCTTTATACCTGGAAGCAAAGCAATACTCCCAGGAGGACAGCTAACATAAATCAAATTAGTCCTGTTTCTGAACATGTAACATTCTGAAATTTCACCTTCATCAAACAATGCGAGCACAATTTTGAATGTGTTTTAACTTCAGAATGAAGGAAAAAGAGAAGGAAAAGTAATTGGAAACTTAAAGTGATGGCCAAAAAGAAGGACTGTTTCTGCTCCATTACTGACAAAGGGCACTGGGCTTTTATCATTACCAGAGAAATGATCTCTGTTTTTCTTTATTCATTGAAGATTTATTTAAAATAAGCCATATGACCAAACCACTGCTGAAAGGTGAATGTTAATAACCTGGCTAAGATACTGTCCTCTCAAGCCTAAATTAAAACTTGCCATATTTATGTATTTTCCTTCCCCCCCCCACCCCCAAATAAAAAGCCAAAGTCAAGTTCTGAACGTCTAATAAGAATTCAGACTTTGAATGTGTCGAGTGCTTCTCAATTTATCAGACTCCATGCTGATCATCTCTTGGTTTTCCACTGGCTTTAAGGGGAGCTAGGAAAAATTCCTAGCTCTGACTCTCAGCAATACTATCGTCACTTTATAGCAGGGTCCTGACTGAATTAATTTTTAATTGTTAAAATAAATTACTGCAACAACCTAAGAAAAAGTGAAGTTGATTTTTCACTTTATTACAACTAGCCGTGCTAGCATGCTAGTTGCTTTTCTCTGATTACATTGTATTGAGTCTGGCTTGTGATATGGAAAAAGATCCCATTAGGAACCAACCTAATCCAATCATGCAAAGAGCCCACAGGCTTAACAGAGAGGCTGGCCCTGTATCATCCATCTATCAAGAGTCCTACATAATTGTTGTCGAGTAATACAGGGCATCGATAGAGCCACAGACTCTGAAAGTAGTTCAGGTATAAAGCACTTCACGATCAATAATAACTGCAATTATTTATCTCTTACAAAAAAAAAAAAAAAAAAAAAAAAAAAACCAAAACAAAAACCCCTTATTTATATTCCCATGTTGGAAACCTGGCCAGATACCTGACAACACATGTAGCTGTTACATTTCAAGTAAGAGGACAGGCAAGAGCAGAAACTACATCACTGCTCCTTCTCGGTCAGCCAGTGGAGTTGCTGTTGTGGCTGGGCAGTCCTCCCTTCCCAGCCTCTTACTCTGAATTAGCTGATCCTCCCATAGCTCTTTCAGCTGTTTTGCCTTAACGTGGAAGACTGTGCGACCCTGTTTCCACTGAGCAAATGCTTTCAACTGTCAACTCGGTAAATGATCAAAATTTTGGCAGTGCTCATCTGTAACGTAATTGTTGACAGAGCAGCATAAAGGCTGAGTCTGCTGCCTATGACCCAAGAAAACCTTCATAACGAAGCTGCTGGAGGCAGTGGCAGAGAATGAACAAACATAACACTGGGTGGTTAGGGAGGCTGCGCGGTGCATCCTCTCTCTTCCTCCTCCCATTTTGCCTTGCTAGGTAAGGCCCTGGGAGAAGTACGGCAGGTCTTTCACAACAGACTGGAGATTGCTTGGTGCTCCAGTCCAGGTGGGCCTGGAAACGCCCCCAGGTGCTGACATTGAGCCCTGCTGAGGAAGCTGAGGTCATGCTAATACAGCCCTCTGTCTCTGGATTTGGAGCTGGGTTCTGGATGCCTGGCTTGGAGAATAGGCAAAGTGAGCAGGTCAGCTTGCAAAAGAGAGACAAAAAAGCCAGAGAGGATGAGAGCCTAGCAAGCTGAATGTTCTGCAAACAGCACTTCCAGTAGTGAGTGTCTGAGGCCAGGCAGGCATTTTTATGCAACGCAGAAACGGTTCATGCTCTTACAATATCTTTCTGATCAAAAAATAGATTGCTTCTGTAGGCATAAAGAAATTAAAACACCGGTTTCCTTCCATTAGTATCAGAGCACTGAGGTGAAGGGGGTGCTTGTGTGTGTGTACACATCCTATCCTCCCTCCAGAAGACACTCACAGTTAAAGTAATTCCCTTCCAGCACCTCTCACTGCGATAGTCATGACCCAATACAACTCAAATTAAAAAAGCTAGAGATGCCTGCAGTCATAGACGCGACCTGAGCTAGGGCCCAGCTGTACAAACTGGACATATACAAGTCCATAAAATAGCTCTGCTGTAAAGCACTTGCGGGTCCTGGCAGACGGCAAGGTGAACATGGGTCAGCAGAGCATCTGTGAGGCAACGAAGACAAACCATGTCCTGGACTGCAGCAGGTCAAGGGATGTGATTACTGCACCCTATTCAGCACTTGCTAGGGCACGCCTGGGATACTGTGTCCAGTTTTGGTCCCCCCACATTTCAAGAGAGACATTGAAAAACTGGATAGGGTCCAGCAAAGGGCCACCAGGATAATTAGAGAATTGGGTAACTTATCATATGAAGAAAAGTTGAAGGAACTGGGCTTGAGAAGAAAAGGCTCAGAGGGTCTAGTCACAATCATCCAATACCTTAAAAGAGTCGTTATAGAGAAAGCAGAGGTACTCTTCTCATCAGGATGCATTTTGACAGAACATGAGGTAACGGGCACAAGTTGCTTCAGGGGAAACTACATCTGGATATAAGAAAAAAAATTCTTCACCATGAGAGCAACTGGGTGTTGGAATAGATTGCTCAGGGAAGTGATAGAATTTCATTGCTGGAAATAATCAAGGCTCAGCTTGGTCATGTCCTGGATAACCTAATCTAACGCCTGAAATCTAAGGCTTGCAACAGAACGCCAGACCTGATGATCTCCAGAAGTCCCTTCCAACCTAGACTTTTCTGTGGTTCTAATTCAAAACCAAAAACAAAGGAGAGGAAAAAAAAAAAAAAGAAAAAGAAAAAGAAAAAAAGCACGCAACATTTTTCTCTAAATGAAGATATTTCCACAAATAAATTTCCTTCACTCAATTCATATAGCAACAATCTTTTCTAAATAATACAACTCCCTCTCTCTCAAATCGAATAAAAAAAGAGGACAGCAAAAGCCATCAATGTAACTTGCCACGCAGAAATTACTAAACTGCTGGGCTGTAAAACTACGCAGCTTGTTGGAGCTACATTTATTTTTAAAACTGTTAAGATCCAACTCAATATCAACGGCAAAGAGCTTAAGCAATCATCAATAGCGCAAATCATTGTTTTATCCTAAATGCCAAACTTAAGTGACTCCATTACTGAAAAACGAGAATGCCACACAACTTCCCTGCAGTATTGTAAGGGAAATCAGAGGACGGAGCTGCCTGGCATGCAGCAAGCCTTGGCTTGATTGCCGAGCAGTAATCCACAACCAGATAAAATGACAAGTGGTTGTCTGAGACAGAAGGCCTAAGAAATGGCTAATAACAGGCTTTTGATGAATTACCTAATCAAAATCAACACACATGGAAAGAAGAAGATTGTCAAGATGATTTACTAACAAAAATGAGACTCCAGGACCATCTTAATAAGAGGAAGTGTTATACATTATTTCTACATTCAAATTTGGAGGGAAAAAAAAAAATCCTGCATAGAATCTTAGAAGAAACAAGATGTTGAGTTATGTTAGGTAGTTACACACTCTGATCACAATGATCCAGCCCCATGCCAGAAACCACTAGCAAGACAGTGTTAAGACACAGAAATTAGAACAGATTAAAGCATCCCTAATTCAGTGCTTCTCCAGGGACAGTAAGGAGTTTCAGTTCTTCCAAGGTCAGGTTGGACGGGGCTCTGAGCAACCTGATCTGGTTGAAGATGTCCCTGCTCGTTGCAGGGGGGTTGAGACTAGATGACCTTTAAAGGTCCCTTCCAACCCAAACTATTCTATGAACCTATGATTCTATTATTCCACGGCTTTTAAATTTCCAAGTTCAGTTGTGTAATCTGAATGCTTATCATAAGTTGCACATACTATTTAAATACCGTCCCTGAAAACTCAGTTTGTTGTTGCCTTACGCAGTTAGGAAAAGAAATTTGACCAGCAAAGCGATGCTCAACTGGAATCAAAACCGGGCAGAGATTTATGCTCACCAACTGCTCTTACTGATGCTCTGAACTTAAAGCTTATACAATGTCACTCCTGCTGCTCCTCTAAAACCAAAGCAGCACAACAAGCATTTCATTCTCTGAAGTCTCTGTAATGGGAACAAAAAAGGGCAACAGATAGCTCCTCACAGGTGTCTAGCAGGGCTGGAAAGATGCACCCGGTGTGGAGTGTGAGATAGCTTGTTGGGTCTCCCATTGGGAAACAACAGAGAAAAAGAGAATAAAAAACACACGCTGGGGGAAAGCAAGATTTGGGAGATAAGGAAGAGAATAAATTATTTTTAAAATGAAATAAAGGACAAGAGGGAACAGGAGGAAGCTTTGGCAATTAAATAGGAGATGACAAAAAATAATTAGGAAAAAGCCTAAATGACACATAGGAAGGAGAACGCCGTTCGCTTGCTCAAGTTGCTATGTTGCCATGCCTCCCTTGCAGAAGCTAGGGAAGGAGAGAGGAGAGCAAAGCACACTACTGAGAGCAGTGCGATGGGGGAATACTCCGGCTGGTTGATGCAGTCTGTGGGAGGAACGGCACAGCAGCTCTGTATTTCCCCTGGTTTGATCTCTGAAAAACAGCACTAAAGTAAATATATGCTCCTGTGGAAGTTCAGCGATGTCCCCGGAGCTCATTCATTTTCTAACCTTTTACCAGCTGCTGGCCTGAAATGGTAGGAGTTCACTTAAAGCCAGACTGGATTTCAAAGGAAAGGTCCCAGAGGTGACAAGCTGCTCATTAATTCACTGTAATGCTTTAATGCTGGAGGAACTGTTTTAAACGCACAATCTGAAACTATTTAGAGCCACCAAATAATTATATCACGAGAAGCCACCACACACTTCACATTTACTAATGCTAAAATCTAGCTATGTAATCTGCTGATAGAATTAATGCAGAAAAAGGAGGAGACCGGCATTTTATTAAGAAATGCTAATCAACCTGTTTTTGAAGTGTCCCTCATTTGCATTACAAACATCATTATGAAGATTCAGCATTCTGCTTCTCTGTGCAGCATTGTACTGCTCTACTGAACATCAAAAATATTCACTTCCTTAGAGCAGGGAAAAAAAGGGAATGAAAAATCATGATCAAAGATAACTTCAATTACTTGTTAATTTCACCTTAATTCCACTCTTGGGATAATAAGCCTTCCTCATAAGTTTCCTTCCCTGTAACAAATTCTGATATATGCTTATAGGCCCCTAAATATATTCCCACAAGAAGTACATGAATAAATATGCATCAGTGTAATTTACATAGCCTTCACCACAAGCATGGTAGGACTGTTCATAAACTCGCTACTGTTTACTGTGTGAAAAACTCATTAAACTCCCCTTTGAATACAGGAATGAAACTTATTTTTTAATTTATTAGATGTATTCTCATTGGTCTTGTATTTAACAACATCAAGTGAGGGATGCACAGAGACACTTTTATTCTCCAGTAAAAATAAAATAACAGCGCAGATAAAGTATATACTTTTGATCGCATATCAAAAATTCACACTCATTCCCAAATAAAGTACTTCTTTTGCTGTTGTATAGATTTGATAAGTTGATACAAAGAAAGACTAAATAATTGTCTAAGTTGGTTTATCTATCAAATATTTATCCACAATTTATTACTGAATATACATTCTTCCCTTCTCACAGAGCGCCGAAATGTGAACTGCAAAGACTCAGGGAAACAGATCCGACTCATTGATCAACTCTATAAACAGGTAGAAAATTAAGAAATGATTAAACTTGAAAAAGCAGGCAACAAATCGCTACATCTCAGTTACTTATTTAGCTCCATCAGCTGCATATGAAATAAATTTATTGAAAACATTTCTCTTTTGAGGAACTGGTGAGCTCTGAAGAAAAAAACTTTATTTTGGAAAATTCTTGACCAGCTCTGCCTAAAAACACAGACTATATAATGTGATTTCCAGAATTTTCAGTGAGGCCAGATAAACTCAAACTGGCAGAAAATTTTTAAAAGGTACCTGACCATCAACATAATATATCTTCTCTGACTAGGACTCTGAAACTTAATTGATCGGATGGAATGACAAAACAGCTAAAACCCAGCAAACACATACAACTGCTTCTTAAAACACAAATCTTTTGAAAGGGAAGGTGAGCTCATCTCAACTTCTAAATAGAAAAAAAATACCTATTAATCTTTCTTTTTGTGTGTGTGTGTGTGTGCGCGCGCGCTTGTTTAGAAAGCAGAACCTGAGGACCAAAGGTTGCCACAGTCGTTTCAGAAATAGAAGCCACCAAATGTTGGGTATCAAAATGGGAAGAAAAGCCCCCTTTTACAGACACATTAGATAACGAGAACAAGCTCTCTCAGGAAAAAGGTGGACTAACTGGAATCATAAAATGCAAGTCTTCTGGAGACACAGCAGGAATTGTCATGGCATGTAGAAGGAGCCCAGCCTTCTGCAGTCTTGCACGTACTATCTTTTTGGAGCAGTTCCTGAAGCAGGTTAAGCTCTCCAGCCAGCCCCAGACTTGGTCTTTGAGAGAGCAAGTTGGAGCAATGCAAACCAGAGCTGGGGGAATGCTCAACATTGCTTCGTCGCCCTCTCTATTTAGCAGTGTAGATGCACTCAGTGACACTGTGCTTATGCGACTAACAGTAGACACATAGAAGCAATTTTTTTTTCTTTCTTTGGAAATAAGGTTAATCTCAGGGATAGGAAAAGAAATCTGTGTACATAAGGGTACATAACTCTTCCCTCTTCTCCTCTGTCTCCAAACTCTATTCCCCCACCATTTTAATTCTACCAGTGGAATGGCTGACCTAACGGAAAGCCACACTACATGGTCTTCTGCTGTTACAGATGCTTTCTCTGCACACTAAGAGTCTTCAAATTTTTCGCCCTACCTGAAGACCAGGTCATGGATCGTTTGGCCTCAGTGTGTTAGGAAGGGGTCTCGCAGCCTAATAAAGTGATAGATTCAGCAGCAGTCTGCTTCTCTGTCAACAGGGTTATAGATTTTCCTGACACAGTAGGTCTGCCAAAGGAGAAAGGTACACAGGAAGAAGGCCGTGTTGTGCAAGAGAGGGAGAGCTAACCATGATCAGGAGTACGTCCCTAAAATGCATCCTTCTCTTCTGTATTTCTGGCTGTAGATAAACAACTACCATATCCCCAGCGAGCAGTGCTGGGATGAATAATACGTTCATTACTCTTCTTTCTACCTGGACTGCAATTTTAGATGTCCTTCAAATTTGCTTTTATTTTACTAATCTGGATGGTTGAAATGTCAAACACCTTAAGGGATATATAAAACATTATTCACTCAGTTGAAATTTAGTTTCTAAACCACAAGCATTGGTCTGTCCAATCAACATGGCTTGAAACACAGCATGCTTGCACAACAAAGTTCTGCGGTATGTTTTCTGGATTTATATTATTTTTGAGTTGTTTTCTCTGCCACATAATCCTCCCAAGGATATCAAACCCCAGGTAAATCAGCGTATGATTTGTCAAACAGGCTGCATTCATTTTATTCAACAATTTCCATTCACAGGATTTAGATATGGCAGACCTTAGGGAGCTGTTTGAGAAGCTACTCAATTCTGTCTTCCCTTTTCCTTTTAAAAACATGCATTTGTATTATTGAGGACTGTGATTTAGGAAAGGCAAGACTATAGCAGACACCTTGAACCATCCTGATTTTCCCTCTTAGGCTACCACATTTTAAGTGACAACACTGGTTCTTCCAGTGGGCACTTCATCTTTTATTGGGATGCTTGACAATCTTCACTATGACACTATTTGGTCTTCTCAGGTTCGACAGCTGTAGCAGTGCTTACTTAAATCTTCTCTGTTCATATTTTTTTTACTGCATAGCAATCTAATAAATACTAGGAAAACAAAATCTATTAAACAGCAGAGTTATTAGAAAAAGAATAAAGAGGAAGAAAAAAAAGCATTGGGGTAGGTACAGGCAAAGCCACTACTTAGATGGCTTTTGAATAAGCACCTGGAACCAGATTCATCAAATCAAAGGAACAAATTACATTTGTGGATGCAGTCTTTCGGGAGCTACCTTTTTTTTTTTTTTTTTTTTTGCTAATTCACCGCATTCACTGTATTAATTCTCTTGGCTTCCCATTCATATTGAGTTTCTCTTTTAATCAATACTTTAAACCAAGGGCTTGATCCAAAGCCAACAGGGACCAATGAAAAGTTTCTTTGACTTCAGTAGAGTGCAAGCGCCAGGATTACGTTAAGTAACTAGTCTTCTCTGTAGATTAACTATATGCGAAACAAAGCATAAAATATTTGAAATTACAGCTTTTTAATAATGCTTCAATACCACTTTAATCACATAGACATTTGTTCTAGGACTCTAACTTCATATACCAAAATTCAAACAGAAGCTATCATTTTTGTCTCATTTACCCAACACTGTAAACAGAAAAACATACATTATAGGAACTATATTAAAACTATTCTACAGCACTTCAAAAGACAAGTCTCAATTTAAACCTCCATTTCTTAGAGTCTGGATTTCAACCAGGATACCTGGGGCTAATAATTAAACTCCACGGAAATTACAGAAAGAGAACACTGAAAAAAAAGTCAATAAAGAAACCTTTTAGAGGAATATATCTCTGGAACAAATGGTTGCAGTATTCGTTCTATTAAACTGTACCTGAAGAAGAGAAGACCTTAAGCCAGTTCTTAGCATAAATGCTGCAGGTGCTACAGAACAGCTTCCTATCACTTCGGAGATGCAGTTTCATTGCAGGGGGCTTTACTGCCTTTTAAAGTGACAAAAAAATAAGATAAAGCTCAAGTTTACCGAAAATCACGGCATTAACTTTCATTCACAACATTGCACTGCAGTAACCACCAGTGATGGATGCTGAAGATGAAACATCAAGACTTTCCTGTCCCGTGTGCCTAGGAAAGTCCCGTTACATTGTCATTCAGGGCATCTAACACATGGCAAGTGCTTCCTCACTTTATTCTTTTTCGTTCTAAAAATAACTCTTCAAATGATAATCTCAGGGTGGTACCTCAAACTTGCGTGAAACTGCATGGAGCTAGGATAACTAKTCACCCCATTTATCATTCCTTTGTTTCTTACTTGACAGGGATGATAGCCTAATTTTTCCTCTGCATTAATAGAACATTCACGTCACATCAAATTCCAAAGTCATTAGTTAGTATATTCACCAGTTCTACATTAATAAAGCAATAACTTGATCACTGGCTTTTAAAGTGCCAATTCAAAATAGAAAAACAGGTGCTGTTTAAACAGCATAATCATTATTCTAATTGATACCTTATAGTTAACACTACAGAAGAGGGAGTAACTACGAGCACTGAACTCGCACATACATTTTAGTTCAAGCAAGTGTCTCTCACTCAGCGTTTAAGGCACAAGAGTTACTGGCATGCGAACAAGAACTGCTCCCGCTAATGCTTGTGGATCTCTATCCTCATGAATGTATGCTATTGATTTAGCTTCCAAACGCTAAACTATCAGACTTCCTCGCGGTGGGAGAGTTGTAGAGGAACAGGAACTCTAGCCAGAGACAGGATCATTAAACGAACCACCTCTGAACGGACCTGTTGCAAAAAAATAAAAGCGCCTGCCTTGATTCTGTCCTCTGGAGGTCTAAATCTGCTCCAGGAGATTCAAAACCCTTTGAAATTGTAAGGTATGTGGATCTAAATCCCAAAGCCTGTGAAGCAGAGAGAGAGAGAGAACTGGGGTTAAGAAGAGGCTCCACCACATGCCCTGGAAGCTGAAGGATTGCAGAAAATGTCTAAACCTTGAGAGAAGAGCTTAAATCACATTTCTGGTAATCTCTCATGGAGTCTGCTGATTAGGCCTGCAACTCCTAACAGGCTCTGGACTTGAAGTAAACATTTCTCCAAGTTATATCAGGGACAGTACGGAGCGCAGACCGAAAAAATGAAGTCTGAAGTTGTCTAGCAGTGGGGAGAGATGAAAAAAGAAAAAGACAGCCTATTTCACAGCATCTGCCTGACTCTGCGCCCCGTTTACTGAATTGACCAGGAACAAGGACGTTTTCACCTGCAATTCTGATTAATCTGTCTCTAGGTATCATTAGTACTTTTTAAATAGGCGTAGCCCTATTTAAAATGCAGCATAGATTAATCTCCTTAAAACTTACAAATATTTGGAATATTTTATTCTATCATTACAAAAATAAATAAAGGGATAAGAGCCCCAGATTTACTGCAAAATACCTTTGAAAGATTGCAGTTCATGTCCCAAGTAAAATGAACAAAAAGAAGCAGCAAATCTTATGGGTTTGTTATTTTAACAATCTATTATGCAAAATAAATGTGCAAATAACAAGAACAATAGTACTCAAATTTCAAGCATATTCATTTTCACACAATTGTTTATTCATCTGTCTTTTACGTAATCCCTGTGCCAGACGCTCACGGAGGAACATAAAATATGTGTTCACTGATGATACAACTGCACAAACAGGCACATTTTGAAGTACTTCAGGTACGCAGGCATCTCTGCTCTACCTCAAAACTTAAGAGTTTTTACTTTGTTTAAGAATACAGGCATATTTGTAAGAAGGTAATTACTACTGAACAATTTACTGTTCCATAACTGAGAATACAGTACAATTTCCTAGTGACACTTCTTACACCAACGTGAAAAGGTTAAGTAAAAGAAAAAAGCACAAGTAGAAGATATGAAAGGGCACCGTGTCTTTGAACCTTTATATGAAAACTTAACTGAAAACAATGGGGTGGTACTAACAAAGCAGAAACACATTACAAAGCTACAGTTTTGCAAAGCTTGGACAAAAAAAACACCAAAAAATTGCAGCATAACAAAATGTTCTAGAAGACTTTACAAGAGGAGAGTTTCAGGATGACCCACGCGGTGACAGATCATGAGCCAGAGAGCATTACCCTCCGCTGCAGAGAAAATAACTATGGTAGAAAATGGGTAGTGGCCACTGAGGGAGAAAAGGGGGGGGGAAGACACCAAAAACGAAGTTCAATATGGAAGCAAATAAAGATAAAAAGATACATAAGTAGCCACAGAAATAGGTAGAGGAGCTTTCAAACATTTTAACTTTACAGTGCCTCTGAGGTAAGTAAATATTACCTTTTTGCTTCATAATTGAGGCAATAAGGGTAAATGATTTATCAAGATCACACGGGAAGTCTGAGCCAGAGCCAGGAACCCAGATTTACTACCTAACCTCTACACCACACTGACTCCCGCGAACCATGTAGACAAACTGCAGAGAGTTCAGAAAGAAGAAAACTAAGACTCCAGGCTGGCAAGACTAAGATACAAAAT
>JAYKAV010003488.1:5261627-5292934 GCA_035582835.1 Phoebastria nigripes | reverse complement strand
ACCAACAACAGTGGGGTTGGCACAGGTTTTCAATGATAAAGTGAACAAAGTCATAACTGCACACCAAACCTAGCTCTTAGATACACAGCAGCTCACGCACGCTAAGGAAAAGCAGCAAAAGCCCCAGCAGAAACAAAATTCTGTCCCGCACACATTCCTCCCACTGGTGACAGAGTAAGGGAACAAACAAGAGTGACAGGAATTAGTCACATTGCTCAGTTCAGTGCTTGATGAAATGGTGGACATTTCTGACATACTTTGGGTGTAGCACAAGACCCGTACAGAATAATGCATCTAGCAATTCTTGAAAAAATTCAATCCATTCCTTGGCTAAGGAATGATTAAGCAGTCGTGGGGCTTAACAGTTTCCGTATCTATAAGGGCTATCAATGGAAAGGACAAAGATAAGTTATTCGGGGTTATCTGAAGGCATATATTATTGGATGTAATGGGTTGAATGAAGAAACATAAGATTTAGGCCTAAGAAGTAAGAAATCACCTACAAATAGAAGTACTCCTCATATAACTATTAAAGAAAAAAATAAACATACTGGACAGAAATCCTGTCCTGATAAATAGTCTAAACATCTAGTCCAGCTTTAAAATGTATATTTGCTGGGAAATGGATCAATGGACTATTTAGGGGGGACTCAGTTTGACTTATCCAGAAGCTGAAAGTCAACAGCCCAGTAATTTCCACTTTGAATGTAATATTTCTATGAGGCGGGTGAGCGTCACACAGAAGTGGGAAACTACTGCTGCTGAAGCAGCGACCTTCACTTGAGAGGACCTGTCAACACATGAAAGATTTGAACATCAAACGGGTTTAAGGTCAATTTTAGCTGTAACCTTTTAACTATTCCTTTAGCTTTAACATACATAACTGAGATCACAGAATTGACATCTATCCTCCATGTCCTCCAGGAAAATTGATGAAAACAAGCTTAACTTTAGCAAAATATCCTGAAGAATTCTGTTCCTGGGATACCACTTCTAAGGAGTTATTTTACCTATTTATTTTTAATTAAAACAACATTTAACACAATACAAAGCTGAAATGAGAAAGTATAATTAGCACAGCCTCAGAGACAGGGCAGCGCTTGCTGGTCAAGAAGGATGAAAGAGGTCACGGACCTTTTCTGGTTTATGGTTCGTGTCCTCAGGTCCTATTTAAGTTAGTTGGTTTTGAAAGAGGTCTAAGTAAGGCAGGGCATCATCTGTCCTAGCTGACAAGATATATGGTACATACATGTATTTTTGCAAGCGCAACCCACTTTTGTAGCCACAAGCTCACAATAAGATACAATTTCATTGTGCTTGATGGGCTTGTCAGGATAGGGAATGATTTCCTCTTGCATATTCAAATTCCTTTCCCCACCATCACCACCACCACCACCAGCACCGCTGCTTTCAGTATCTATCCAGGCAGATCAGGATGTTGCTGCTTGAACTAAACCAATTAGCAAGTGGCAGATGTCCAGGGCGAGTATCTTCTCCATGGAAGTCTGGTTCCTTGAAATCAGTTAAAGGTGAAGACGACAAAAGTTAAAGACTCTGGCTGGGCTCTAATGCCTGTCACAGGGATGAGACCGACCACGGACAGAAATCAGATCAGGAAGGGAGAGCAGATGAAGGCAGCCCTACTAAAACTGTCAGATACAAACAGGAACCTACAGCGCTATGCAACTTTTTGCCAGATACATCTGTGAACAAATTAGTTTAGCAAAGCTCACATCTAATTAAATCTATTCTTTAGTGTGTGTCATTCTTCTTGCAAGTCCATGCAAACAGGATTATAGGAAACTTTTTGATTATATTAAACATTAATTGTTAGCTGTATTCTTACATCCCCATTCCAACTTACCAGCTCCTAAATCAAAATTTATGCCATGCATAGGAAAATACTATACAGCACATGTGAACACATCAGGATCTTGTGTTGTAAGCAAATCTAAATGCAAATCTATAAAGGTCTAGCATGTACTGGGGAAAACATTATTTAAAGTTAAGGGGGGAGGGATCAAGACCTATTCTTTTATCGAGTGATGTGTGGGTACTGAGGGATTTGAAACCATTCTGTGTGATGCTCCATACACACTGCTGACAGCCAAAACTCATAAGGAAACCTATCCTAGTGCTATTTGATGACTGACAATCTCCATGCGGCAATATTTTCACTGGCAGAAAAGGAACATAAAAAGGACAGAAAAGACAACTTTAAATTTTCATTGATCTGTCAGACTAAGTTAGAATCCTCATATTATCAAGTAGATTTTTTTAAAAGCTGAGCACGAAGTGAAAAGGAAACTTCAAACTTCACAGGACCTAAATCCATTCACAGTAAGAAAATTTTAACAAATGGTTCTTGACATCGCACAACGAAGACATGATATAGCAGGAAATTGTCACCTTAAGCCATCATTATACATCTCTGTACATCTATCTTTTAATCTGTAAGCTTTGTCAAAATTTTTTAAAAGTGCATTGTAAAATGAACTGGAAATACATGGCCATGAAGATGGAATACTCAGCTGAATTTTTTCAGATCAGCAGCGGGGTAAAGCACTCATTTTTGCAGTGGTTTATTTTGACAGTGTGTGACTACTCTTCTTTGAAAATTATGTCCCTACAAGGGTAACAAAAAGATAAGTCTATCTGAGCAAATGAGACTTGTACGGTCTTCATAATTGCAGAAGTGACTGCATGTCATACATGCTTTAGGTAGCTGGAGAACTGAGTGTTTGCCACTTATTTGACTGAGTTTGTAACGTACATGTCCCTATTGCTGTTGCATCATTCTTCAATTTACAAACATTTACTGGTCAAAAAGCGCTATGAACACCCTTCACCGCATCATGATTATCTTCTCAGTAGGCTGCCACTATCATATATTGTGACAGCTTTATGCTTTGCTATATTGATGGTTTTCAAACATCACTAAAAAGAAAATTATGAAATTGCCCATCATTACATAGACAAGCACACAGACTGCCACGTTTGTGCTGTTTATGGCATTGACTCTAAACGGTATACATGTTTCTCCAACCACAGGTGATGTTGCACCTCAATATTCCCAACATTGGAAAATACTTAAGTATTGGACAACAAAAAATTATTTCTTTAAAAAAGCCTTTAGAGAAACCTCAAAACCTCAACAGGATCACATATGCAGAATTTAAAGTCAGTGACTTCACTGACGTTAGACAGATCTACTTTGGTGTAGCACAATTTGATGGCACAATTTGAACTTCATCTGTTCTCCGAAATACCACTTAAAGCCACAAAAAAATCAGAACCTTGATTTGTTTCAAATACTTTTAAAATATACCCAAAAATATGTCTTTATATGGTGAATGATGGAGAATCATTTTCCAGAAAATACAACCTCAGGACTTGGGCATCTCTCAGAGTGAAGGCTGAGGAGCCTGTCAGGTAGCTATGGCTGAGGGACAGAAATCTGCTTCCGATGCTAAAACTAACTGAGAATCTCTTTCCCTACCTTGCTGTTTCCATATGATACCAAGAAAACACATCTCTCTTCCTACAGTACTGTATTTCTTTAGGTTGTTTTCATAAAAATAAGAAGATTCTTGGCCCCTTTTGTACTATAGGGGCTGTCAGAAGCCCCAGTTTCCTACTGTCTCCTTGATGGCCTTTGAAAATCTATAGCCTGGGACCCAGGAATACCGGCTGCCCCACGCATAGCCAAGCATAACCTCTTAGTGCCCGGACATATCAATTCGATCTGCTCAATGCATGTTTAAACAGCAGCGTGTTTAATAAGATGCGGCAGCAGACAGTCCATCTTTATTTCTGTTTTCTATGCTATTAGCACTAGGGAAATCAAAACGAAGCTAGCAATGCCAGGTTCACAGCACTGCAAATGTATTCTGCTATTTCTCCACTCTGTAGGTTAACATAGGAGTTTCTCATTCCTTCAGCAAGTTGGTTTCCACATTAACAAAAAGTAGACCGGAGAAAATATAAGTAATTCCTAGCTGGCTCTCCCTTCTTTTGTTTAAATCACTTATTCTCTTTTCCCATTTCATTTTCCTGACAATTATCTTCTCACTTTTATTACTCCATTTATTTTCTTCCCCTTGTGAATGTCCCCAGTAGAAATGTGAAAATGCTAGTGTCGCTTGTAAAAAATGGGTTTGGCTGAAATAAATGGAAGGATTCCTCTGACTCATGAGTTTGGCCATAGCTGTAAAGAAATAACTGGGTCCCAGTTGAATGTCACAAGATATGAAGCTAGCGTATCTCAAACTAGGTAAATTCAGACAAAGAGTCTAAGTCAGCGTGTCAAAAGTTCACCCTTCACTCTGCAAAAAGCAAGAACTAAGTTTTCCTGGCCGCTTCCCGCTTGTTATATAACCTCCAATTTAAAATGTTATGGTCTTTGGGGATTTTTTTTTTTTTTTTTTTTTTTTTTTTTTTTTTTTTTTTTTTTTTTTTTTTTTTTTTTTTTTTTTTTTTTTTTTTTGTTTTTTTTTCTTATTACCTTAGTTACACAAGTCACATTTTAAACTGCTGCCATTGATGGAAATAATCACAGCTCCAGATGACACACTTCTTATTTTTGCTGCTCTGATTGTAAAATTGATTAATGAGCCCTGAATTTAGAAGCATCTATACTAATAATCTTGGTTTTTAAATAGTCTCACCTTCCTCAGCTAAGACAGAATGTGTTGTTACTTCCTGACGGTGAAATATATACTTACAATTTTAGTAGATAGAGATTTTACGTCTACAAGCACATCTTGTTTAGTATGAACAGCGTAAACTCCTGGCACACGATTAAGGTAAAGATGTTGGTCTACAGACACACCGACTGTCTAATATCCAGAACATCCAGGAAAAAACAAAACCAAAAAAACCACTCACAATGGTTAAGCCCAAGGTCAAAAGTAAGCGTTTAATGCTCAAAAGTTGATAAGTGGAACTAATTTAAATTCTCATTCAGGAGATGTCAGTCTTGTTCATGTAAAAACACTTATGCTGGCTCTAGTTGCTAGCGCAATGAATTGTTTACTACCAAAAACCATGTACCTTTTTTATATTATCCCAAAAGCCACATCAACAGGTATCAAAAAATATGACAAATCTTTGATGAAATAAAGGTGGAAGAGCTCAAATATATTTATCAAAATATGCTAAGTTTCTTCTGCAGATTGATTCCTTTTACAACTGAAAATCAAATAATTACTTTATTTACATACAGATGTAATGGGCCATACAGGCAAAGTAAACTCATTAGTTTTAAAACCATTCCTTTAAAAGCAAAAATAGAACATACCAGCACTCAACCAGCATCTCTTCAGGCAGAATTGTGTCACTAGGGAACGCAACTGCAGAAAGCTATGAACTTTCATTTACTTGACTGCTCAGCCATGAGCGCTGGCATCTCTCAGCATTAATAAGGAAAGAGAAAGTCCATCGTGGGGAGATGGGGTTCTTGTTACAAAACTGACATCAGAAACTGAAGAGGGATGATCAATGTTAATCATAACTAATAAATATAATAATTAAGAAACAACATGAGGAGAGAAACACTCCCTTCCAAAGCAGCAAGACTCAAAAAGTCATGTTCAAAAAAAAAAAAAAAAAAAAAAANAAAAAAAAAAAAAAAAAAGTGTGTTTCTGACTGAACAAATGTATTGACACCTCACTACCACAAGACCAAGATATACCGCAATGCAGTATTTTCAGAAAAAAACAAAAGTCACCCGGGCAGCTTTGGAAGTCACTCATGAGGCAGCACAGACGAAACTAGAAATTCAATATCTTGTTTAGCCCCTAACTGGGGACTGAGCAAAGAAGATTTCTTCCTTTATCAAGAGGCGAGCAGTTGCAAAGAGGGCTGACCCTTCACCCCTGCTGAAGTCTGTGGGAACAGGAATCTTTAAGACTGGACATGATTTATTAAAAGGGCAGGACCAATTAAAAACTCATATTTCTAGCTGAACATTTTATTACCAATAAGTCTTAAGACATCATCATTACCAAGGGGTAATAAAAACTTCTCCTGCTGTGTTTTTTTTTCTCCAGTTCTCTGACTACGTGCACATGCCAGTTTGGCCAGGTAGCTCATAACAGCTCATATGAGTATTTCATATTTCAGAGTGATAAAAACAGGCCGCAAGCATGTGGTTTTAAGGCTAGAAATTTTCAGGAAGATCTCATCAGTGAAATATCTGAAACTACTCAAACTCCCTCTTTAGCAAATTTGAGGTATACAGCGTGTATTTAAAGAGATTAAATATACAGGTGATCTAAATGCTACCTAATTGCAGAGATTATCTGCAGCATAATATATTGCATGCAAAAAACACACTTACTTATCAAAGTTTTAAGTATAGCAGGCTTCTCTTCAAATATTAGTTATCTTTTAAATCTATTTTAAGTTGCACATTTTTTATGCATCTCTCTTGTCTACCGTGCGTTATTTCCAATGCAGCAGACCCCTGTAGTGAGAAAAATCTTTAACAAATAAGCGAAAATATTGCTGCCAATCTTGACAGCTCAGAAGATGATGCAGGTGACAACTTAGAGGCAGTTCTCAGAAAGTAACGTGGTATTTTTTACACACACACTTGTAGGTGGTGTGACACTAAGTAAAAATTCCCTCAAGAACTTTGTACACAGACAAGTTTCTCCAAGTCTTAACCTGAAGCGCTATCAGCAGAATGGGTGTCAGCATTATAACGATAGCAAATCTGAATCTCAGGATTGTGACTTCTGTATTAACACTGCCTGGCCCAAACTGGAACCGGCAGAGAAATCACAGCTGTATCATCGTCTTTCATCTAGCCTACACCTATCACAGATCAAGAGGAGAATGGGAAAAAGCAATCTTTGCTGCATTAATATTTCCACTCAACGCAAATTAATGTGAGAAATAAGCCTCAGCTCCCAACCACACCGTGCAATACAAGCGTTACTTGCTCCAGAGGGAGACACATAGCTGAGTCTGGAGGTATCCAGCTAAAGGTTACCAACATCCCACCCATCAGCATTGAGTAAGCAGAAAGAAAAATATGCTTCAAATCAAACCTGCATCCTTGAGACACTTTTGCGTAGCTCCAAATTTGGAACATCAGTTTGTGCACCGCCAACACACAAAAATGTTACAACTCTCTCAGGTAAATGTTGTGGTGAACCATAGGCTATCAAACAGCATAAACTTCTCGGGCGTCTCATTTACAAACTGAGAAATGCGTGTGCTCTGAGAGAACAGAGAGCTTAAAAGTGTGGATCTGCAGTTACCCGTAGTATTTTCTTAGTCAGATTCATTGAATTTGTAAAGTACTCGCCTTCAGAAGACTCTAGGGTGGTTATGCTGTAGAGGCCAAACATCTACTTAAAACTACACAAAGCACTTGATGAAGACCAAGTATGTGCAAATAGGTAGCAATAAAGTAGAGCCTGAGAGCTAGTTTTAGCATTTTACTGATTTATAGTATTTTCACTTTTTTTTTTTTTTTTTTGATGCCTCATTCTGCATCCTCAAAACAAAACAAAAATCCACTGGAGTCAGTACAGAGGTCAACAATCACCATTTCAACTTAAAATATCTCCATTTAAATGCAAATACTAGCCTTTCTTCCTGACCTTTAAATGCTCATTTCATAGAAATGGAATAGAAAGTGTAAATTTTGTGTCTTGATATCTCTAAGCAGTTCCCATGTCATTTAGTCACATTTTTTGTCACATAATTCCTTCTTATTAAATATATTCCTTCTGATTAAATATATGTCATTGTATCAGTGTGCTCTACCTCCTCAGAGACAAAAAAATGGTAATTTTGCATGATGTTTCATTTCACAGAGTACACAGATTAAAATGGAGATTATCATTGCTTCTTGCTCTCTAATATTTGAGATAAACCCAAGTTTATGTGATACCAACAATAATGCTACAATATTCTTTCTGAGGCTTGATAATAACACATTTAAACAATACTGATATTCACAACAGAGGCTTGCAAGCTCTCCTTGAACCAGTTCATCTGACTCAAAAACTCACTCCCCAGTTTATCTACAGCTATGTTATTACCCTTAAATTTATTGGCAATTAACAGACTATTATATGCATAAAAACAAGAAAATAAATGAATGAATATTTCTTTTAATATCAAGGGGGAAAACCTCGTCATCGCCCATTAAGTTATTACAGCAAAGAGTTTCCAGATAGGGCAGGACAAGGTCTAGCGACTAGTAAAGAAGTGTGAAATGTAATATTGAGCTATTGATGTCTTAGCCCTGCTGGACACTGTGTGGCATGATTGCCTTCATTACCCTTATTGCAGTAGCATCCGAGTGAAGCCCTGGACCGGCACATTCAGCCAGGTCCCACACAAACAGACCAAAGAGATTCCTCCTCACTCCTAGGAAGAGCTGTCCCGTGTTTCTCTTCCACTGAAGTTCTTCTGTGGAGATTCTCTACAACTCCAGAGCCAGGCAGGGAAGACCTTGTTTCTTAAAAGAACGTTTTTCTGTCTGTTTAAAAAAAACCTGACACTGCTGTTTCAAGGAGCAATAACTTCGTAAAATGTCAGATTTTTAGCTGGAGGGCAAAAAGGAACCAGTTCCTAGGTCAAATATAGTCACATCATCATCACTCCAGAGCAAAGGTCAATTATTATCTGTACCATCATTTCACGTGTCATGGTCTCCCCTCCCTGTTTCACCAGCAGACCATGTTTATAGGTACAACTGTCCTCTCAGGGAGGCAAATAGGATTCTCTGTGCCTGCACATGAGAAGACGTTTCTGTTGCTGCTGTTTTCACCAATTCAGTCATTAGTTTCTTAAATTAGATCCCATCCCTTTCCATATATTTTACTTCACAATTCAAATCAGGACAGACTCAGTTTTACTGTCAAGGAATTACACATACAGAATCACATTGGTGCTCTGGCAAACGTGACTCTGATTAAAAAAAAACATAATTATGCTTTATTATTCCATTTATTGGGGGATGGGGAGAAAAGTTTTAAAGATTGATTTTTTATGATGGCATTTGTTCCTCTTTTACTATCAATCTGGCTAATGGCAGTAGCTAGTCTAAGGAATTGTCAGATTCTTATCTCCCAAATCAAAAAATAATGAAGAAATCCCAAGTGTGAAAATTACTGTTTTGTACAGATTATCAGAGTAATTTCTGAAAAACATTTCGGAATGAAAGATCATTGCTTATATTTTTTGTCATTGTGTAAAGAATTTCTCTGCCAATTCTGCAATTCAGAGTTTAACTATTAAACAAATTAACTCTTTAACAAATCGTATGGCGTTTAGAAAGACTTACGCATGCAAAGGACAGCATAATGTCAGACGATTACTAATCACAGCAACTAGAGAATCGCAGCACAGTCAATTCAATTTTCAGTGATGCCTCTTTAAGCTCTAATGAACCATGATGCCCTAATGAGAGGTTTCACTGAATCCTAGCCAATCAAGCAGAAATTTTATGGAGAAAAGGGAAAAGCTAAGAAGCAAAACCACTCAATAGCTATATTTTACAGCAATGTATTCAACCATGGTTTAATAGTTACCCTTTAAATCTGTAAAAAACGATCATGATAGACTTTTAACTTTGCAGCGTAGGTTTGGCTTGTTTCTTCCCCCGTCGTGCCCCTCTCCATCCCCCCAAAAGCAGTAGACAGTGAGCTGTATGCAGAGAAGAAATAAATGCTGAAAAACAGTGAAAGGAATCATGATGCCCTGGTTTGTCAGACACTGTGACAGTATCTTCGGCTGCCCTCATAACTTGAACCACTTTGATTTATTGGACCATTAAAGTCCTAGTAATAATTCCAGCACACTTCCACAACTAATGGTTACTGACAGGAAGAGTTTCTATCTTTCCACTTAACAGTGTTAAGAAGTAATGGATGCAATCCTGACCTCGCTGAAGTCAATAGCAAAACTACTACTCATTTCTGACTGATGGAGTTTTACACAGACATGTCTTCCAAGCTGTAAAATGGTTTTCTAAAAGAGTAATTAAAGTATGCCAAATGAGTGTTGTCAGCTGGCAAATCCTGTGCCAAAATGAAAACTTTGATCAGAGGGATGGGTAGTCTTCTACCTTCTTTGTCAAGGACAAAAATGGATGACCTGCTAAGTGTTTGTCTTTCAAAATATTCTTGGGTTTGACTAGGTTGCAAGATGAGATATGTTTCCACAGTAAGCATCTTAATCTGCTGAGGAAACGTGAGCCTTATCAACAAGATTTAGCTTTTGTCTTACTAGAGCAAATCAGAAGAAAAAGAAAGAAAGAAAAGTAATCCATACCTCTGAACGTTTTCTTGTTGAAAGGGAAGAGTTTGGATGTTGCTGACTTAGCAAAAGTTGTTCTCCTTACGAGAGTTCAAGTTGGGATGGAGGAATAGGCTCTTCGTGAATTTCAAGACTACGTAAGCTTTGTCTTCAAAGGATGATGGTGAAGGACAATATAGAAAAGAAAATAATCTTTCCTTTCTGGCTTTAAGAATTACAGTAAAGATTAGTGTGTCAGCAAATCTCTCTCGTCCTTCCTCCTGAAGAAGCAGAAGCGAGACACATCATACTTACTCAAGCTCAAGAGCAAATTAATGGATTTTGGGCCTTACTCTTTGCAGACTCCCAGAAAAACCCTGTGTTACAGGGAAAATAACTTCTACAAAGCACTTAACTGAGGTTTCATGGGCAAAGTGGCACAGGAGATTCTCTGAGGAAAGGATACAAGAAAATAATCTAGCTTGCTTGGCAATGGAATAAATCGAGAAAAGTCATGTAGCGGTCACCAATATGCTGCCTTTCGCCTTTATATTAYGTCCACTAGGTCAAACTTGCTTTCCATTCCTCATCTGTAAGATGGGAATGATATCAACGGAATAATATCATGGAATAATATCAATGAATCAAGGAACTTCTGATCCTCTAGGTTCAGCCTCTCACACATGGATGGTAGATCACATTTGGATATTAGTACATCCCTTCAGTCTTAAAACATGTTTCACTCTGAAGCTACGATTGCTCTGTTTATAAGAAGAGATTGTCATATGGCTGTGATGCTTCTAAACCACATAACCTCATATTTTAAAATGTGCATAAAAAGATTTTAGTGCTTCAAATTGTAGACTAACTAGAGACAAATGTGCAAACCAGAGGAGCAAAAACTGATTCCGCTGCTTTTATATGAGGAGCTAATGAAAATTTAACTGAAAAAATATTGTTTCATAAAAGGTCCTGAAAATTAATTGTATCAATGAATTTTAACAGACAAATGTAATTATACAATCTATATGCTTGGAAGCATCAAAATGAAGAACTGAATCGAGAGGTGCTTTATTGGTTTTTGTGCCAGAAAGACATCTACCAGATCCTTCCCTTTTCAAAGCAGTGTTTCCAGTTTCCCAGTTTTTTGTTTTAATTTCTAGGAGTTTTGTTAAAAAATAACAATATCATATAGATGTTCCTTATAAGTCAATGATTTTCTCTCAAAAGTTCGGTGGTTTTGTGGACGCCTAAGTCCATATGCCCTGAAGAAAATACAGGATTTAACAACAGTTCAGTTTAGTATGGTCTACACAGTATAAAGGATTGACATCAAAATACAGAATTTTTCACTGCTATACCTTCATCCTGACTCCGACCCGAGCTCATAATTACCTTCATGTCAGTGAATCAATTCAGCTGTGCTGCTAGAATTCATAAGTACTGACCTTTGATAAATGTGAAAGCAGATGGCTTTGTTGGATCATTGGATATTTGGCACATATCACACACCACAAAAACTATGCTGGCCTGTCAGCATCTTTTTTAGCCCCCCCCCTTTAATAAGGGTAGAAAGCTGGACCAACACAGAACATATGTTATGTTCCAACATCAGTGACTGCTGTTCCAATTTGCTCTTCACGCACGTTTGAGAAGGAAGGCAGCAAGGTAGCACTTTTCCATCCCATCACAAGCCATTCTTGCTCTCAAATGCAAGAACGTTTTGGTTTGAAATTTACCTTTTAGCATCTTTTGGAAGGAATAGAAATGTCTTGACCACACAGAAAATAAATTATCAACACATACAACAAAATTACTTCAAAAAAGAAGAGTATTTGTAAGCTGTATTAAATCAGGATAACTAAGGACAAAGTGGTAGATGAACAACTTAGCAGTCTAGGAATTGCCAGACAAGATCATCTCAGTGATTCAATTTCTTCGGTATCGTTTCACCAACTGTGGCCAATACCAGATGTTTCCGAGGAAGATACAAGAAATCCAGATGGACACAGTTAAGGGATAACATTATGCTTAAAGATAAACGTTTTCTCCACATTCTGAACGTAATCCGAGTTTGTCTTTTGCCCTGAAGCAGGGTCGTTTAAATTACTTCCAAAACCCAGGTTTTCTCATTTAGGTCTAGTTTCACATAGCAAGAAGGCTTACGTGACTGCGCTGGCCATGACAGTTTCCCTCCTTCCACCACCGAAACGTGACTTTTGAACCTTTTGGCCAACTTCATCAAAACTAAAATGAAAGGGCATGAAAGTCTAAGAGACAATTACCTTCCCAGAGTATCATGAAAGCCAGCTGACACACCTAAAGAAACACCTAAATTCATGCATCTGCTGAAGGAAAGACAGGCCGTAGCCTGCAGCTATACATCCCGTTTGGCAGCACCCAGCCAATCAATCACATAACACTTACAGGCTGATCGACCAAATCATGGCTAGCCCAAGCCAAAGCCTTTTGACCCAGGAGAGGTAAGGGTCTCCCGCGCAGTCCAGGGGAGGAGATGGAAAGGAGCTGGTGTTAATTCATTGGAGATACTCAGGTGACAAAGGACACGTACCCAGAGGAAACGTGGTTTCATTCATTTCACTGAACACCGAGTAACTTGAGAAGCTTTTCCCTCCACATGTAACTGTTGACCCTACAAAGGCCTAATCCCAGCACCTCCCCTCCCACCTTTTGCTTTTACTTCTTTTAAAGGCTTGGCCTAATATTTTAGAGCTGTAACTAATCAAACATCATGTATTTTTTATATCAGCTTTTGCTTTCTGTAGCTTGTTCAGTTTCATTAAACTTCTCCCACCTTTTTCCTCATGCGCCACAAACAAACCAAGTTCTAGGAGTTCTCACCTCCGTGTTGTATATAACAACTATTCAATGTTTTCTACGCCTTCCTCTACAGGGAAAACAATCTTTTGAGTCTTTCTGAATAGAAGATTCTTTCTGTGTCCCTACATTATTTTCACTGCCTARATGTAGATCATTTTAAGTTCTGTGACAGTTTTTCTCTGAGAAAACATGTCTAGAAGCAGCCAAAGTACAAACACGCAATTAATTCATCATTACAGTATCTTCTGCATACACTTGCAGTCCATGCCTTGGACAAGCTAATATTTGGTTCATTTTTTTTTAGCTGCAATCATACATTGGTCAACAGTCCACGATAACAAACATTTTTAAAAAGGGGGGCATCTGAGATTCAATATACGTTTACATAGAAAGGCACTATATCAGCAATACAAACCTGTACAGGATAAGGAATTTAGAGATGTCTGAAATTCTGAGATTAATTTCACCTGCATTACCTCGTAGGTTTTACAATGACCTACGTAATACTATAATATAATACAATACCAGAAGTATAGAGTGTCTCTTAAAAAGCACAATAAAATTATTTACTAAAAATGGGACTAAACTTTCAAGGATGAAATAGCCATTGGAAACCTGTTTTATGTTAGAAGATATGCACGCACAGAGTTTGCACAGCAACAGACAGTAGGAAAAAGCAAATTAAAAAATAAAACCAGAAGTGAACAATGCCACAGCATTTTGCTGTCACTGATTCTACTGAATCGAATTGCTACTAACAGACCCACAGGCAGAAGACGACCTGGAACGGGAGGAAACAGTTCACCCATACTAGAACATAAGCTGAACTTTTCACATAAACTTCCTTGGGTGCACGCCGGGGCACAGGGATCAACTTCACATAGCATCTAAATGATACATACCACTGCCACACATCCAAGCACACACCACTGAAAACAGAGCATAATTCGTAATGTAGGGGATGGGCTACTGCACTTCCTGACCGTAAAACAAAGGGCTGATGAACATGTCCTAGAAAAAATAACTTTTGCCAGCCTTCCGCTTTGACATTATTTTATCCTTAAAAGCCTAAATAATGAGCATTGATGCCTTAATTTGTGCATTCGAACAGTAGAGGCTTCCAGATCTATTAATTTGATGCTCTATTTAAATAGTCTACTGAATTGCTAAACTCGACTACATTAAATTTGAATTTTAAGTGATTAATTTAAAACAACTTTTTTCCTGGAACAGCAATTGGTATTTAAGCTTTTAAACTGCTGTCAACATTTAAATTAATCATATGTAAGTGTTTCAACCTGAAGGGGCAATAAATTAATTAGGATTCATTTACTATGCCTTATCATGAGCACATGTCACAAATGTAACCTGGCGGTCGCAGGGCACTATTTTAATATTTTAAGAGAGAAAAGGAGTGGCTACAAAGCAGCATGTGGTGGAGGCACATCAACACAATGCAGCACAATTCAACGGAGACACCAAATCTGCCAAAACCAGAATAARCTATTAGAATAACGAGGAAGTGAATAGTAAAGTGTGTGAGAGAGTGCGTGTGTGATAAGATCTAGGTGGATGCAGCGTAAGGCAGTGCTCTGTAACAAACAGAAAATATAATCAATGGAGTAAAACCCCTTTCCCCTGGGAGGAACCAGACTCTTGGATTTTGTGGAGGTGGTCTGGAAGTCTTTTAAAACGCCTCTTTATGCATCCTTCCTTTCATAAGATTTTATTCTTTTGAAAGCACATATCTCACTTTTCTATCAGATCGCACACGATTCAAATTCGCTGTGATGAAGCTACAGGACAATAATTTGCTCTTGTAATGACTGTCCCCTCAGACTGAAATGTAACTCAAACATGTCTTATTAGAGTAGTCCGACTTCATGTTGTCTGAAAGAGCAGATGAGAACCCAGCTCTGTGACTAACACACGGGGACCAAACTGCTGCTTTCGGCTGGCCACTCACTGCCTCTCACTGTTTGATCTAGCAGCAGCAAACAGAGGTCAAGGGATGCACTAAAAACATTCGCTCTTGGACTTGTCCCAATCGCTACCTTCAGTAAGAGTTTCTAGAGAGTAGGGACGAGGCTCTGATACAACGCAGCAAGCCAGGTTACGTATCTTTTTTCTAGTCAACCAACTATCTAGTATTTATTGTGGAACCTGGATACTCAGCACAAAAGTATCTTCTCTAAATCATATCCCACCCCAGATTAAAAACCTAGTAATATGCAGATCAGCAACGATTAGGGATGTAAAATACTTATACAATGACCATTGCTTATGTATCCATGCACAAAACTCAACAAACTGTGCTTTGTTATCTCATTTGTTATCTTCTGTCACTGGACTTACTTTATACGAAGCAGAGGGTGATGTTACTGCAGCTTCTAGTCACGCAAAGAAGCGGTGCTAATAATTTTAGCATGTCCAGGAGTAGGTTCTGGCAGGTTTTGTTCTGTTCCTGAAGCCCTGGTGACAGAAGTCGCTGTCTTCACAGTGACTGGGCAGGCTTTTGCAACTAACCCCACTGTGGTGTTATTTGCAACAGAAAACTGTTTGGTTTTTTGGTTTGTTTGTTTGTTTGTTTGTTTGAAGAAAAAAAAAGAAAGACAGACTGATAAGCAAAATAAGTCTGCACAGCAAATGCTAGGAAGCCAAACTAACAACAGCTAGTATCCCAAAACTCATCTCAATTTTATTTTTTTCTGTCAGGAAATAATTGTGAGAGCGACCTGCCAAAGTAGTACGAAGACCCTCTTCATGTTACTGCCATTTCTACAGGAAATTTGTTTAGCAATATTAAGGAAAAACAAATGTTCTCTCAGAGTAAAAAAACAGTATGGACAAAAAGCAATTGAGGGGAGGAATGAGTGACACCACCAGATTTGGACTGGCTGGTCTGAACTGGCTCCTTCTAGGCAAGGAGATGGAATATCCAAAGGTCACAAAAGGAGCGAGTGGAATGGAAAATCTGATTTTCTCTAATCAAATTTTGTGCATACAGGTATGTGTAATCTAATTCCAGGCTGCCAGATTAAGATATTAACCCAATTATGTTCATTTTATCACCTTGTAAAAATGAACCATCATTTTATTTAAATTTGTTCAACTGTTAAAGGCTAAGAGAGTAATACATTCCAATGTCAATACAGTGCCAAAATACATTTCATATAGAAAGCATCTATTTATATGAATCTTAATCAGTCTAGACAAGTGCAGAAGCACTTCTTAGTGCAGACCCAGAGGCATAGCGGAGAGTAAATTGAGCGGGCATAGAGAAGATTTACATTAGTGAAACTGAAAACTCATTTCCTAGGCCCATTCATAATGGGGAAATTATTGTCCCATTCCCTACAGACTTTCCATTATCCCATTATAGGAAAGCCAGAACTTCTATCTGTGCTTCCACGCCCATGCACATATTGCATCAGGAGAGTATGTGAACTTCATTTGGCCGAGGGCCATAAATTCACTGTGAAAGGCAAATGAAGATCCTCTCAATCTGGTCAACAAGGCATGACATCCTAAAATCCAAGTAAGAGAGAGCTCAAAAGCCTTGCTGAATACAGCATGTTCTACCTAGGTGGTGAAGACCAACTGTGCTCTAACAACGTGGGTGTCCCAAAATTAACAGAGTAAATATATATATCCTYGGGGCCCAATGACCAATTTTCAAACTGCTAAGCACAAGCAAATTGAGAAGGAAAGGGCACAGTGCTGCAGCTTAGTGGCACTAAATTCTTCCAAATTGTATCCCGCAAAGCCAGCCCAAACACCAGTTCTTCTAATGCTACAAGATTATATCGAAAGCAAGGGAACGTTAGTGCTAAAAGATGGCAATTTGCAGGAAAATGGGATACCAGCAAAAGGGAAAATGGATTTTTAAATCGGACCACTAGAGAACTTTCTGTATCAGCCACTTTTTAAGCATGGGCTCTTCAGCCCATGCTTAAGTGCTTTGGTGAACTGGGGCCACATCACCTTATCAATCACATTCATGTTTAAAAAAAAAAAAAAATCTTAAAAATATTTACTGGAAATTTTGAAAAAAGCTTATCTATGAAATAACACACCATAGCCTTGTCAGGGGCAATCTGTTATGAAAAGAGAAGTATCACAGGATAAGGAAGACAACCATGAGAACTTCTGAGGTCCGTTTCATGAACTGTAGACTAGCATTCTCTTTTCTCAGTGTTTTTTTTTTCCCCCTTTCCTGTTTTGCCTGCCAACCTTCTCAAATAAAACATCATCATCTGTTAGGAAGATTTTATGAAAACCACTGTTTTATCCTATCTTGTTGCCCGTTTCTTTTCTTCACGAAACCAGCCAGATGGAGTCACCTACAGGCGACTAAAGTTTACTCTTCAGAGAGGGATTCTGAGAAGGTTGTGAAGTTTGTATCAACACTGCCTAAACACGCCAGGCAGGACAGGGATGAAGCATACAGGTCATAAAGAAGCACGCATGTGGCTCTGACCTCTCTGCTATGACTACTGACTAATGTGCAATTTATTAAGGCAGGTTCTTGTGCAAGTTATTCAATGCCAGCTAGAAAGGACAGCTTTATCCAGTAATGGAGGTTTTAGTATGTCTCTACCAGTCCTCAGACTTACCCCATCCCACAGAGCACGTAACTGTAAATATTAGGGTTTACTACCCCAGGAGATATGCCGTAATTACATTAAGAGGGATGCCTGCCTCTCTTGCAGCCAACATATTAAGGCAAATGTAAAGCAAATTACATTAAGGCAGATGTAAAGGAAAACATACATGATGTAAAATAGATGGAAATAAACTATAGTGTACTGTCCTTTGAAAAATGAGTTATCTGACCACATAAGCAGCAGCACTGCATTAAGAAAAAAGGGTGCTTGCTATGTAGATGATGGACCTCGCTCCCAAGAGCTGCACAGGTAAAGCTCACCCTGGAGAACAGAGCGCTGGCTGCTTCCTGGGTACAACATAAACCACAAGAGCAGATCAAAGATATTACCTTGGAGTTGTAAAAAAAGACAAATCAAAACAAAGAAAATGCAGCTCTACACACGCCTTCGGCAATCTAGTAATTACCTGTGTTTATAYGAACGCATGGACACCACCCTCTTCTCATAAAAGAGAACTCCAGTAGGTTTTCCTTCAAACCCCACTAAGGGCTCCAGGAACTCAGCACGTAACCAATAAGCAGAAACCATTAAGTATACAAAACCCCTCCACTCTCATTAATTAACATAAAATATTTTAAAAATCAACTCTAATAATTATTACTTTAAAAAATTGTCATGAAGGATCATAGTAACTTGAGTGGCCTGGAGAAGGTGATTAAGTAGCAGCTGTTCACCACCTCTTCACATGCAAGAACCAGAGTCCAATGTAACAGACAGCGGGGGGGGACGGACCACAAACAACCAACCCCAAACAGAAGAAAAACAAGGGGACATGGTTCTTTATTAAACATGCAATGAAACAGTGAAAAAATGTGACAGAATGCTGCAAATGTTGCTTTTGAACTCACATAATGCTTCACAAGAGACATTCAGGAAACTAAAATTTTATAAGAGTTATTAAAAAAAAAAAAACAAACCCAACAACAACAACAAAAAAACAACACACACACACACACACAAAAAAAACCCCACACACCAAAACACACTACCATTGAGTAAGTCTCTGTTACAAATACCTGGAAGATGGGAGAATATTCTGAGATTTGGGAATATTCTCATTGGCCCCTGACACGACACTAATCTAAACACATCTTCAGTCTGATCCAGTACAACCAGCATCATTTTCTTTTTTCAAAACTGGTAAAATTTGTAGGTGGTTGTGGGGGACTTCAACCTTTAAACGCTGCTTCCAAAACTGACACAGGCACTTTGATACAAAAGACTACAGACTTCTGGTGGGCTGTTAGCTTGTATCTGTCAGTTTTTCAGGCTCCTTCAAAGTTAGAAGTTGGTTTCTTTTAGTAGCCTTCCTATAGGCTGGATGTCCTCTATCAAATATCTTAAAGTAAAAACCTATTCAACTTCGTGGATTTTCCGTTTTATTTATTTAAGCAGTCAAAATGCACTTCTTTTTCTTCTTTACACATGGCAATTATTCATTTGTTTTATCATTTTACACAACTCAAATGTAATTTTGTTTTATCAGAAGGCATAATAGAAAGATCACTTTAAGGCCAGCACCCCATATAATGTAATTTACCTCCATTACCCAGTTTGCTTAAAACATTTTGCCTGGGAACAGTCAGTAATAAAAAGCACTTCAATCCATCTCATCCTTGAGCTATGCCATAATTTTCAATTCAGGGTGTTAGCACCACGAAGAGAAAGGTAAGCTAGAGTCTGTTATAAAAATATAAGCATATTAAAAAAAAAATTGGTGAAAGAACTTGAGAGATCATTTTTCCCCTACTTCTTCAATCATTCTAACAATTTCAAGCTGAACCCAACTTAAACATATGAACGTATGCATTTACAACATCTACACTATTTCCTTACACACCACATACAATTTTAAAGGTATCTTTTTCAAATGCACAAGTCCAACTGACTTTCAACAAAATTCATATTCTGACCTCATAGAGAAGTTGTGTGTTGGGGTTTTGTTAAGCCTTGACTTCAGGACAAGAGTCTTCAAAAGTTTTCCTCCTCTCTTAGCTGCTCTAGCGTGGGTCTTAACTGTTTTACTAACAGAGTCACTTAGATTTCATACCACCGCCGGCAGTTTTATTTGACATATCAAGGATTCTAAAACATAACATTTGCCCTTTCCTATTTTCTGACAAACTTAGATTTTCTTACAAGGTGAAAACTACAGCTGTGTATAAGTGAGAGATGTAGATATACATCCCTCTTTTATTTAAAAATTACTTTAACAACCAAAACAAGGAGATAAGGGTACTACTGCAAACTCTTAAAAGCACGATGCAAATCTGTCACCTAACTGTATGCTTGCAAAATCTTTCTCACATTATAAAAGCACTAAGTGTGGAGGCAGTGGGCTTAACTATAAGCACCAATTACTGTGGACTGCTGTACATTGTACAATGGACTGGACATTGTACAATAGAGGATTCACCTTCCTTTATCAGAGTAAAGAGAGACTGAACTGATCAGATCCACCTGTGATACTCACACAGCACCTTCCTACTACCAAAACTGAACATTCTGGATCCACGAGATGGATGAGACATGAGGATACTCAAAGGAGATTAAAAAAAAAACAAAAAAMCATCACTTTTTGCCAGTGTTTTTGCTGTGTAGACTCACAGCATTCCTCGACCCTCAGAAAATAACGAATAATGGCTTCACCAATGTCTGGTCAGAATAACGGACCCCAATGAGAAATTGTAAAAATAAAACTGTAGAAACAAAGAAAAGGTAAACAACAAAGTATGAAGCGCAAGACARGCAAAAATGAGAAAAGGCCAGGTTTGCTACATATTGTACATGTCAAATAGTCCCTATTATCCACCTTCTCCTTGCCACCTCTAGAAGACAGCTTGTAGGTTAAAAAGCTACCTCAGCAGATGTAGGAAAAAAACCCAAAAGATTGGTTATTTTTCTGTATGGACCCAAACTCACGCAGACACCATCCAAGATGGTAAACAAACATTCTTTGAAAGCAGATAAAAAGAAAAAACTCAAAATTAAAGTACTGAGTTCCTCTGTGAAAGAAAGACTTGATTCAGCAAATGATTAAGAGGCACATACCTGTAAAGATTTACTTCAATAGCGTATTCCATGTCCTTTAAATAATAAACTTAGAATGTTTTCTTAATCAGGCCAGTATTTTCCTCTAATTTATCAAAAAAAAAAACAAACAAGTTTTGTTTCCTTCTTTTCCACTTGTTTTCTTTTCTTGAGGTGAAAGCTCTTGCAATTAATTTAAAAATATATTTAAAACCAACTTACAGACAGTAATATTCGTGGCTTGATATCTGACAAGCCCCTCATCAAAGAGTCACAGTGAAACCCAAAGAAAGAGTTATGTAACAAAAATAAATTTTCTAAGAAACATTTGATAGACTTTGGAGAGACAACCCAACCAGCAGAAAAACTCTTGCAGATCTGCAAAGAGGTCATTAGTTACTTGAAAGTGGATTATTCATTACTAAGTTGTTTGCTCTGCTCCTCTCTTTTTCCGAAAGTCAATACATCGTATTTCACTCAAGAAGCCGTTCTCTTTTCCTCTAATTCTTCCTATGTCTCTAATAATTAATTCATCTTGCTTACACTGCAGCAGCTTCAAAATCATGGTTTCAGTTTCTCAGTAATAGAACTCTGCCAAAGGCAATATGCCATGCCATAACCTCAATTACAACTTACACAGGAGAAGGCTCCACTTATTTTCTGCTGGAGTCACTATTTTGTCTTAAACGAAATTCGCTATGGGTTATTGGGTGCCAAAGATGTATGGCAAAAAAGCATACCAGATAATATGAAAAAAATCCATTTCAGAGACAAGATAAAAGATCCATGTCAGAAAACACAGATTAGAGAAGGGCATCACTATTAGCAGTTATCCTGTCAGATGCTTTCACAACTACAAAATACAGCATCTACAAAATATTCGTGATTTAGCCTGCGACAGAGACTAAAAATAGTACAGGTAATAAAAAATTATTTCCAAAACACATGACTCCCCTACAAGAACAACTGACAACTTTGTGTGAATGGGTTCATTCATAAGATAAACTTTTAAAAATACGTAACGTAGAAAACATTAATTCTGAATTTCCTGAGGTCTTAAAAATTCCATTTCAGCTTTTAAAGAGCAGTGCATTTAAAAGAAAAAAAAAAAAAAAAAGGTGAATTACTCCACCCCTGCCTAATCTTGCAATCCCCTCAACAGCATTTTAAGGGATACTATATTCTTCCAGTTCTTCCTGCCAAAAGCTAACCACGTGCTCTGCCACATCCTTTGCCCCTCTTCCAAGGCTGTTGACAGGTATCAATATTCAAGTGCATGTTGTCAGCTACGGCTAATCCTCCAGGAGCCACTACTCCCCTAGTAAGTCTTTATGGGGCTACAAAAGCACAACGCTCCGATCTACCTCACCGACAGAAATTCCCAGCAGCCACCTCAGCGCTGGCCTTTACAATCCCCGGTTCTCTCTCTCTCGTTTGCCCAAGAAAGGTCCTCTTTGGCGGCCACACACAAATACTTTTGACAGACTTCATGTGTGTTGTTCCTTCATTTATGCATCCGCCAAAAAGGTCACCCGCTCTCTACGAAAGAGAAGACAAGTTATTGGAGACTCATGGCCAGTATAATTGAAGTAGGTAGAATTAGCTGTGCTGTTTTCAGAGACAGACCTGAAAATCATTGATTCCCCCAACCCCTGAAGTAGGGCAAAAAAAATTTGCGTTCCCTGAACGAAGTCTTTTTAGAGATCTGACATTCCAGCAGAAGTTCAAAGACTTTCCACAAAGTAAAAAATCAGATAGAAGACTTTGAAACATGAATGAAGAAATGCTTTGTCCGGTTAACCTCCAACCTTAAAAAAAAGACAAAGTCCGCTGGCTTAAGATCACAGAAGCCAAAATAAGTGAGAAAGGATCTTTCACAGGGGAACGGAGGAAATGTTTAAAATCTTTTAAAGACTCAAGAATGACTTGGCGTGAATTTTATTTATGAAGTCACCAATGTAGTGACATGAAATTAATTTTTCTTCCCTTGCAATGAATAACAGTAAGTTAATTGTTTATCTTAATGAACAGTATTTATTCACCTGAAAAGACAGAAAACGATTTTGTTAGTTAAGTTTATGCAACTCCTATTAGACATTCATAGCAAGAAATAACTCATGGATGTGAATATGACAGAAAAACCTCAAGTCTGTTTTCTCTTGAACAATTAAACTAAACAGTTAGTAGAAGTTACATGTTTTTATTCACAAGCTGTATGTAATTTCCTGTCAAAAGAAGCATTATGAATCAAAAAAACGAAAGAAAAAGACTAGCATTCAGTTATAAATAGAACAACAAAACAGCAGCAGCAGTAAAAGAAAGCTGTTGTAAGAATTTGCAGCAACTTTTAAAAAATACACAATTGTTTAACAGGACTTATCACAAATTTTAGTTTAGCGCAATGAAGTAAGAAACCATATGATGAGGGTCAAACTGAAGGCAAAGTTTTGAAGAACCGTTTAAATTTTACAAGTTTAGTCTTCTCTCTTAATTGCAATTGGGAACGGTCTAATGCTTTTCCCCAAAGTGTCTTCTGTGCTTAGCATAAGTTTAACATGTGTGACGTCCCTTTAATCACCATATTCATTGTGCAGGAATAAAATAGTCAAGGCACTTGCAATTTTAAGAACTGGAGCGTTTCATATATGGAAAGTGATGCATTGGAAAAGAAATAGTGTAATTTGAAAAGAAACTGAAAGAAAAACCGACAGGTGACAAAGACAATAGCAAAATTTTGCCAAATATTTTCCACAGGGAGGCTTTTACAAAACAAGAGGGTGGCCCTGTTCACTAATAAATCTTACTGTAATGGAGATGAAAGAAATAAATGCAAAACTGAATTACTGTATGACCTGAAATAACTGAAGCCAATGAGGAAAAGGACAGAGCCGTCTGGGATAACGTGAAAGATGAGAGCAATTCTTCTTCCCTTTGTTTTATCCAGACCTGGTTCTCTTGGCAGAATTAGTGAAATCAAGTGACAGCAGTACTGACGCTGTCAACAACCTCAAGCTAACTTCAAAATCACATAGCGTGGGGATGAACAACACAACTAGACAGTTAGCCAGAATACATGATGCCTTGGGCATAATGCTGGTATTTGGTTTGTTACGTATCCATCAGCCTCATCGTGCCCTATGACCCCTTACAAATTGATGCACATAAAATAGTTTTAACCAGAAGTATCAAAAGGATACTTGTACTTCATTCAACTTAGAATATAGCTTTGTGAACAGCAACATCAGTGATGACTCCAATCAGGTTTAGGCTAAAAAAAAAAAAAAAAAAAAGAGGACACACTCCTCTTTTAGACTCCTCTTGGTAATATGCTTTAGATGAACTCTCTCTACATATACATAATTGCATATATATAGTTTTAATCAATGAATTATCATCCACTTTTGCATATGCATTCTAATCTGAAGTCAAAATTAGTTAGCTTACCCCAAATACAGTTCTAAGCCAGATTTACAGTAATACATAGATGAATATAAGAAATGCAGTTCTGAAGCTGAACTGAGGCTATCAAGAATACCTTGAAGTTTAGCACAGTATTAAAAATTCCATTAAAAAGTGCTACTTGGTATCCTTTGGACCAAGAAACTTAAACTTCATGCATCAATTCAATTTTTCACATCTACACTGAATCTATCTCATGTGGCTAATAACTCAGTTCACATCGGCTGTCACAAGCCCAATCTGATTTACAAGCCTAAAACTAAAGACGGAAGAAAACCCCAAACCATCAGCGTATCATCTCTTTATACCTTCAGTCTGGACTCTCCCTTTACTCTTTTTGGCTTTTGACACCTCTCTCGTTCTCCCTCACAACTGTTACGTGGGTATCTAGAATTGATACCAAATGCAACACAGATGTCAAAGAGTGAATCTAATCTTTCTTGCGTAGCATCCTCCCCAATTTTCTGATATAATGTCACCTTACTTACTTATGTTCCGCTCCATCAGTGAGTGACCTTTTTATAAAACGTATCATGGACTACCTTTATGATTTATATTTGTTTCTACTTTTCCAAAAGACTAACCAAGCATATAAACTGAGGTTACAAGAAGCATTAATAATTAATAAAAGATAACACATAATATGTGTTATCTATGTGATAACACATAAATCAACTTCATGTAATTTCTGAACAGAAATCCTTCATAGAGGCAAGATACACATATTCCTGTCTATTTAAAGAACCATGTGTGTATCTTGGAGAAAGCTACACATTTTGGTTTTAATGCTTTCCAGTACTTTTCAAGCATTTTTAAACACTCTGGAAAATTATTTAGTTGGTCAGTATATCACCGATATGATACTTCGCTGAAGTTTTCCGTTTATCTGTCTCCATGTTCTGTCTTCCATATACCCAAGTCCCAGAGAGAGTAAGTGCTCTTCTCCTGGAGCACATGAAAGGATAACAGCAGCACATACAAAGAGAAAGTTAGGCAATTAAGCAATACAATCTCTATGACCTTTACTCATCCAAGAAGAATTTGACCTGATGCTACCAAAGTGGTCATTTAATGCAGCGTGGCTCTCCGATAGCAGTTTGAGCAAGTTCATTTCTGTTGGCCTCCATATTTGCATTTAATCTTTTATTCAGTCACAGAACACTGAGGTCGCCTTTTTAGAAACCAGCCTCGGAAATAGGGGAGCAAGTGTTATCTCTCCCCGGTTCCYGCAGAACATTGCAAGACAATAGCAAGCGGAGACTATTTCTTCCATTAACCCTTTGACCCTTCCAGTTAATGGCCTTTTGGTTCAGAGAGATACAACAGAGCTCCCTCTGAGATCCTAAGCTATAGGTAACCTAAGCAAGTAAGGGCTCCACAGTTACTTGAAAAACATCCTGGGTCTATATATATGCTGAACATAGACCACACTTAACTGCCAAGTCAAGGTTCACAAGTTGGCCCATTGGTTTAATCATCTTATGCAACAGATCATTCCTAAAAAAAGGCATGCACTGAAACATTTTAGTTTTGTACATTACAAAGCACAAATACTCAGATCAACAAAACTTTCCATGAAAACGGCCTCCTTCAAAAAAGTGGTTTAAAAAATGGTGGTAGCCCCTTTTCACTCAAAAAGAATGCGTAGTTAAATATCTGCAGAATATGTTTCAAAGTTAAAAACAATGTCCTTGTGATAAACAAGCACTTATAGCTAGTCAAATTAATACAAGATCTTAATGAGGTGATAGAAGCAATTACTTTCACTGATTTCATGCATTCTTATTACTGTTTTGCAATGGACTGAATGGGAAACGTTTCACACAGCGAGAATACTTTAAACCATAATGAACACCATCACTAGAAGAGGAAGGCGTTTCCCAAGGCCAGTAATATTTTTCATCATGTGGTGCTGAATACTGAGTTAAGGTATGCCAACATTTCTGCTACCACCTTCCCTAAAATCTAACTCATGACACTAAGACTGTGACTGAGTACAAGAACTTGGCTGCAAGTGTAATCTTGCGTATTTTGCACAAGAATTATGAAGTGCTGGGTGCACTTGGGATTTCATAACCCCGGAAGCTGGCATTCCTGCGCTTTGGAATTTAAAAAAAAAAATCATCTATTCCCAATTTTAAAGGAATCTGTGGAAGTCTGTAACATTTTGGCTTCTATAATGATTATAAAAATAATAATACCCCATTCATTTTAAAACAAAGCTACACAAACACATTAGACAAACATACAGCCACAGAAGGAGTGCCAAAGCGGGCTACAAGTAGAAGAGTGTAGCAGAGATGTAGAGATGGCTCATTCCACCACCTGAGAAAGGAAAGAGACCTTTCAAGTGTTAGATTTAAGGCCCACAGAAGCACAGGGAAGACAAAGTATAGATACTCCTATTCTGATTCCCTTTTTCCCTTATACATCCCCATCTTCCTACTCTTTTCCAGCTCATATCACATCATCACTAAATGATTTTATTTTTTCTGTGCACGAGTGATGTGTAGAATTTGTGATCATAGATAAGCCCAGCTTTGCTGGCCTGCCTGATAGGTCTATTCTACCTACGTAACCTTCGGAGGCATCAGGATGTGGCACATGGACCTATTCCCACACTCTTCCAACCTTAGGCTCACCTCATGGGAATGTGCCATGGAAGACAAAGCTGAGAAAAACAACACAGAATTCCTAATTAAAATGCTTTTCTGTGGCATGCAAGGAAGTGAATTTCACCCCCAATAACCCTTATTAAAAACCAGTAAAATAAGATGGATATCAGAACCAAATTTCACAACTCGGTAAGACTTGTGGGCTTTGGATCAGTTTCTACATGAGGACAAAACAAGATGCTGAGGCCCAGTATTATGCCTGAGAATGAATCAGGGCAGAATATCTGTCTAAGTGGACAGAAAAACACATTAAAGCTCAGCAGCATTTTCAACATGAAAGTTGATGACAGTGTTTATGTACAAGTTCATTTATATTTTAATTTGCACAGAAATGGTTATTATTTGTAGACATTCCCATGGTGATTTTCAAAATAACATCAGGGTTCTGATTAGCTGCACTCTCTGAAATTAAAGTCCTTAGGACTGCCTTTTAAATAGAGAGGCATACTGCACAKGAAGTCACACTGTATTCAAAACTTGTTCACTTTTTCAGTGAAAAACTTCTTTGCTAACAAATTACGATTTTTTGCCGTTCCCTATTCTTAAAGTGTCATGAAGGAGACTACATTTCATTGTCCACAAATACACTTGTAAAGCTGAGACCTGTGGTATAACGTGGCCCTAAACAAACTCGGAGAAGGATCCCTTTGTTTGGGGCAGACAGCTGTTAAGATTCTTTCTGTGGGACACATGATAGCTTAACCACTCGAGTGCTACTGAAACTTTATTCGATTATCATTTTCTCAATGAAAAGCACTTGTGAGACACATCACCTCCCATGTTTTAAAACCGGATCAATTTTCTCTTATGGATTCCAGTTGTTTCAGGATCAGAAAGCTCCCCAGAGCTACACGGATCAAACACTGTACTTAAACCGAAGATGAGGCAGGCTACCAGGTGATTCACCTTATCCAGAAATATGGGTTATTTTTATTCTTCTTTTGTTTTGTTTTGGCAACCGGCACTCATAAAATATCTGAGAAGACCACAGCTACATATTGTTAAAAAAAAAAAAAAAAAAAAAAAAAAACAACCAAAACCACTTATAAAGAATTAGACCTTTAGGAGACAGCAAATTCCTCCTAGAGCCAAGAGAAAAGCAGACTGCCTCAGGCAATATGTCATCTTCTTAGTTAACACACTGTTCTTTTTCCCCCACCCTTTTAAGTGAACTGTTGGAAACGTTTTAGATCTTGTCTAGAGATAAAAGTTAATTTTACATGGTGCATCAAAGACGCAGCATAAACTCATAAGCGAAATAATATTTTTCCAGTAAGCCTTCTGCTGACAATGCAAGAGCTTGACTTTGCACTGTTGCAGAACCTTCCTATAAGAGCAAGTTTCTACATATAAAGGTTTAACTTACTTGTTTTATTGAATACTGCTGATAGACAAGTTCAGATTTATTAAGTGAAGTTCATCAGTGTTTAATATCAAATGCTGTCTTCCTCTGCTAAAAAAGCATTTAAAGTTCTAAAACTATCAAAATAATCTCCCCTTGCATGAGAATAGAGCACATATTTTCCGCTCTTCTACTGAGAACAAAACAGACACAAAACCAAAATGAACTCTTAAGTAATAGCCATTGTCTTATTTATTTAGTTATTATTTAATTATACACATAAATTAGTTATTATATTTATTTTTTCCTTGCTTCAGTAGATTGTTTTTAATTCTTTGCTTTCCCTCGCACAAAAAAGATGAATGCACCTTTTGTGGCACTTTCTGCACGCATTATGGATTTATTTTGATTGAAATTATACTTCTGGGTAACCCATGAAGTTCCAGAAGATGAAGAACAGCTCTATGTATGTGGCTCCTGTTTTACAACCACTAAGAGCTACCAGTTTCTATGCGCTGAATGAGCCGTTCTTGTCAAGAGACTCATTTATCAACTGAAGAGGAAAACCATGAAAAGAAATTCCAAAACAACCTCTGATGATGTATTTGTAATATGATAAGAAAGAATGTTAACATGACCTCAAAGATTAAAATACAAATGTTTAATACGTCAGCACAAGTATCTGATGCAGACCAGGTAACCCAAGTGTCTTGAGATACAGGTGTCCTAAGCTAATGACTTCATGCACCAAAGATAGCTGCACAGAAAGCCTCTTTATCTGAGTGGTTCTTCAGTTTGACAGGAAAACCTCCCCTTACAACAAGAGTGCTTTGGCAGATTACCAAATGATTCTTCATACCCGGATAAACAGTTTTAATCCTTAGAGGCTATCCTAGCCAATCCTCCGCCAACTATAATGAATGCAATTAAAGTCTTACCCTACAGTACTAAAGTGATAACCTGTCGTCGTGAGAAAAAGCCAACTGAATACACCTAATAAATATCTTCATCTGCACCTATTAAAAACTGAGGCAAACAACCTTCCCAAAAATCAGTCAGGATTTCTGCTATCTTCATTTTTTTTTTTTTTTTTTTAGAAAAACAAAACCAAAAGAATACACTATAAATATGAAATCATTTCAAAGAAAAGCACACAAACTAAATTGTGTTAGTTATTATATATGCAGAGCTATATGCGGGGGCCTGGTGATGAACTCATCAGTATGACATAATAATACCAGTAAACTGAGCAGAGAAAACATCATGACAGTAGTACTTAAGTATTTCCCATGCATCTGAACAATTTGTGCATCAGCAGTCTATTGCCTCATCACTTACCCACAAAACAATCTGGACTGATAACTCTTTCTGACAAAGACTGCCATTTATTATCCATTCTTACAGCGCCCAGAATAGTGGTACTCAATTTATATCAGTAATAATCAAAAAGAACACATCCAGTTTGTGACACAGAGCTGGCGTCCAAGAAGGGTTGCAATTTGCAGCCCATCTGCCAATAAAGATGTACAGAAGAACCTTACGCTGGTGACCGCAGCTTCCCACAGGCWTCACGGTGCACATAAAAGGACACATATAGAAGCAGCCTGGTACACATGGGACCATGAAGAAGATGGTCTTTCCTTTCTTGGTGCAGACCCTCTGCTATTTAACCTCTCGACCTAAGGCTAGTAAGCAGGTAACATGCCCCAGAAGAGGTTGCAGCAGTGGGGTAGAGCAGGCAGGAGAGATTCATTGGCATTTGCAATAAACTCAGATCAAGGAATGGAAACAAATCGTACAGGGTTTCAGTTGTGCCCCAACTCTGCTCCCCAGCACCCTGAGCGCTGTACAAGAGAATAAAGAAGGAAGAGAACATCACAGCATCAACAATATGGCCAAGACACAAACATATATGCAGGGGTCGACTTTCTCATCAGCGCATAGGAATAGTAGTTTTTACCCATCTCTCTCTTTTCTTTGCCTCTGTCTTATGCTCATCTTTACATTACAAAATGGTAGCAACTGAGATAAGACCTTCTTCCAAAAGGGATTTTAGACATGGTGTTTTTCCAAATATATATTTGCTCTTTTAGAGTAGATACAGGTTGATAATATAGACAGATATAAAGTATTTATAAATACAATTATACCACCAAAGGATGGCCACCTGACAAGAAGACTGAATCAGGCTGCTAAGAAGATAAATACCTTGTCAAAAACATGAAAATACTTTGCCATTAACAAAGTCTGAAGTGAACCATTTACACAAAACGCCAAGTCAATTAATTGACAATAACTGGTTCTACTTTGAAGCATCTCAAATTCACATTTAATTACGCTTAATGCATCATTTTATTCTCCTAACATAACTGGTTAGCATAAGCACACAAAGTGCTGACGGTGACCTTTCTGTCTCAAATATGCTATTCACAGCTATTTAATTAATCCCTTACGTGTAGCAGGACATACAGCCTAATGTCCTACAGAAGGGCACTGAATTGGCCTTATTGTCACCATATGAGATGGCATTCATCTCCAAATGCCACAGCGCAGCATAAGGAATGCAGAATAAGAATAGAAAGTATTTAAAAGAACAAGCGGAGAAGAAACTCTTGAATAGCTTGCTCTCCGATTATCATTTACAGATCAACTTTTTCAATGAAAAATATCCAAGAGATTGTTTTCCCACTTTGTGCAGTCCAGGTCTTTAAACACAGTGACTGCTTTTGCACTTCAAAGGAGCGTTCCTTCACTAACCAGCAATTAAGAGTCCAAGGTCAATCAAGGCAAAATTCATCTTCTCCAGTTTTGTAATTTTCCCCACTTATCAAACTGTATATGTGCATAAAGCACAGACTGCAATGGCTGTCATAAAACAGCTTGGAAGTTTCAGAAGCAAAGAGAAAGTGAACTGTATTTAGCTGCTATGGCTCAAACGTTACTGGAAATTTTAAGAGATTCCACTTTCTCTTTTCTGATCCATAAGTCTGTCAAAAAGTAAGAGATTTTCAGTTTGGGGATTTTTTTTTTTT